>OMMV01188015.1:0-10387 GCA_900302635.1 Chatrabus melanurus | reverse complement strand
TGTGTGTAGGCAGTTAACCACATGGTTGTGTTACTACTTGTGAAAGTCCCAACTTCCAACAGGATTTTCACCTAATTCAAGGGATTTCTTTTTATAATCGCCATTGTTTGCTAAATTTATAACAGCAATTGTGTTTATGGCTTTAACCTGTCTTGAAGATTAAATGTAGTTTTTAATAAAACTGAGATGGGAAACTTCCCAAGTAATTATCAGGCGTGGAGGATGGACAAATAAAGTATAGGAATTGGCAAAAAAAAAAAAAATGTATATGGTCTAGCAAATTGGGCAGGCTTTCAAGTTTGGTAGGACATTCTTCCTCCTCCTTAGGGCCCTTTGACATTATGACGTGACGTGGCTGACGCAGGCCGACGTAGCAGATTCTCAAAAATCTCTGTGTAATGCCGGAGAAGGCTCGTTCCAGTGGGCCAAATTTCCTGTCTTCAACGCAGGTCAACTCTGCACCGGCGGAGCCCGACACCTAGCGATGGTCCACCGACCCACCATGACGCTGTTCAACTTTCGCCGTTGGAGGGCGAGCGCACCAGCAGCGCAGCCCTGCGGAGCCGATTGCCAACCCAACGCCCGAGACGCCATGCGACGCAGCCCACACAAACGCGACGCAACTCTGCGACCTCGTCACCCGCCACCTCAAGGACCTCAAGTTCACACTCCTATCGCAGCCTCTCTGGGCCGTCCACCCTCTCCGGGTTACAGGAACCGAATGACCTCCAACGCTGGCCAGCGGAGGCGAACGGAGCAGTAACAGCGTACTAGCGGGGGTGACGCCGTGGTAGCGGAGTTCAACTGTTGCAGGTGTTTTAGCATGAATGGCGAAGATTTTAAGGATGTTGAAAATTTTTCCGGGACCACGACTGTTGCCCGACTGACGTCGACTTAGCTCCTGCGGAGTCTGGCGGACCTCGGCGCTGGTCGACGCTAATCAACGTTTCGCTCTCCGTCGGCAAACGCCAGGCTAATCATCAGAGTGTGAATGGGCCTTTAGCTGCTTTTAAGCTGATAATCATACATTCATATATAAATATCTAACTTTCCCTTTGCAAGATTTAATTATTTAGTAACATCACAAACTGTGTAGCACCCTCAAGTTCCCAATTAAGACATATTATTACAGTATTTGTTTGCACACAAGCTCAAGAAGTCAGCTTTCTAGCTGGCTACTTGCTAACTAATCAAGCTAGCTGGCTTGGCGATCAGTTGCACTAACTGGGCTGGGTCAGTAACAACGTAATAAGGTATGAGTGAAATCCCGCCTTGTTTTACAGCTGATTACAGACTGTTTTTGGCACAGTTTATATTTCGGTACGGCTAAAATTGTATAAAATTGTATTAGGTGACACAGCAAGCTCCAGTGTATGATAGCTGTTTTGGGGACTCGTTGCTTCCATCACCTTAAAGGTCAGCAGTGTCGAGATGATCTATACATGTCAAAGTTAATAAAAAATGAACTATTTCCGTGAATTACGATATTCAAGCCACTATAACGCCTCCTGATGTAAATCCCCAAATTATTTTGAAATGAACTGTCTTCTTTCTTTCTTTTGGCTGCTCTCCATTTTTGCTCGGGTCACCACAGCAGATCCAGCATGGATCTCCATGCTGATTTGGCACAAGTTTTACGGCGGAAATGAAATGTGACTGCAGCAAAAGGCTGCGAACACAGCAACATAATTTGCTATGCTTGCACACATATCTCAAAAAGGAATGCTCAAGTTGACTTGAAAATTATGGGGTAAGGATGTCACCATTGTATTTCTCCTCTGTGATCACCCAGATCTAGTCCAACTATCCAGATGTGGATACTAGGATTTATTTTAATGATGTCTTGTGATTAAGAGATGAGTTTGCAATTGCAAGAACTAATAGACGATCGTAAGAGGAAAAGCTGAAATGACCACTGTACACTCCCCTGCCACAATGAAGCTGCTGTAACATCTGGATTTATGGACTTTATGCGTGTTTTTGCAGGTCAGGTCTGGTAACATGGTTTGGTGCTGCTTATTGTGGCTTCCATCACACCATGGAACGCTCTTGGGTCCTTGGTGGCAACCAGCTGGGCCATCCCCACCTCTTGAAAGTAGCCATCTATCTGCCACAACCAGGTGAAACGTGGGCGTCCTATTGGCCTTCAGCCACTAGAGTCCTCAACACCAAGGCACCTGCGTGCTGGATCATGTCCAGAGAAATGTGCTACATGACCAAAATGTTGTAGCTGACGTTCCCTCACAATGCAAGTGATCCTGCTCATCTTAATCTCCCTAACTGCTTGTTTGACATAAACTCATTCCAGTGGTACCCAAGGATCCTCTGAAGAGACTTAGTACCAAAGACATCTAGTCAACACCTTATGTCACTGACGTACAATTCTCACAACCATACAGTAAGACAGGAAGCACCAGGACTTTGAAAGTCGTTGACCATCATTTCCCTGCAAATATATCAGCATTGCCAAACACCTCTGTCCAGTGACCTCATGACTGCTTGAGCTCTTCCCTTGAGCTTAAAGGCCAAAGACCCAGAGACATGAACGTCACTACCGAGATAAGTGAATGTCTCTACAAGTTCAACACTTTCACCGCATACAGATAAACTTGTGATGGCCAAGACTAGGAAGTCATTGAAAGCCTGGATCTTATAGTCTTGATCCAGGACAATTGCAAACCCAGACACTCCTATTCCTCACTCAGCTTCTCAAGTGCTGCAATCAGGGTATCCATTGACTCCACAAAGATCACAGCATCATCTGCAAAGTCTTGGTCAATCAGCCTTTTCTCAACAAAAAAGGCACCTTTTCACATGTCGCACAATATTAAAGCTTTTTGATATTTTGCCTGCTATCACTGATGATGTAACTAGTACTGAAGTTAAAAAAGGGCTGATCTCCTCACTAATGTCTAATAATGTGCATAAAATCCCCTTGCTCAAATGGTTCTTCTGGGTCTGGTAGGCAGGTGTTTATACCTATAATAAAGCTATTGGGATGTTCCAAGTAGGGTTAAACACGTGCATCTCTGAAGATTTGCGAGGTAATGCGAGGTTGAGTGTATTACTTGATTTATTTGCAAGAAACATTGAGCCTTTTAACTAAATAGCAAATTCATAACATATGATTGGTGAAAATGTTAACCAACCAAACTATACCAGTAATTCTAAAGTTTATAGTGTTTGTTGTCAATCATTGTAACCCCTGTCTGAATGAGGTAACTTATTTCACATAAGGGAAATTGTCACCTTATGCCGGGTTTGTGCCTAAAGCACCGAGTCCCAGACGTGTTCCGTCACAGCTTCTGTGAGAGCAAGACTCCTGAAAGGCATCTGCAGTAACAGGCTGCGAGAATGGCGTTTGCATTAAACTCTAATCTACCTCTAATTTACCTCTATATGTTGACGCCGCGCTTCAGTTTGTCAGTTTTGCCCGGAGGACATCATGATGCTAAATAAGGCCCTGGCAAAGCAGCCCAAGACGCACACAGAAAACACTGATGTCGGAATCCCATTTATAATTCCCACAACAGAGTCCACGGAGAGACAAAGACACTCGAAAAAGAGTAAGTGGGCCAAGGAAAGTGGCTGACTTTGCCTGAGGATGGGACTTTTCCTGGTGGAGGGTGGAATGCAACGATGCTGTCTGTGTTTTGTTGTCTTCGGAATACTTTTTGATTTGTAGTCCAACAGCTCCTGGCTGATCAGATAAAAAATGACAGTATTCCTGACAAATGCTCCAACCTCTTCTTTCTTTCTATCTCCAGTGCTTCCCCTCCTATCCCCTGTCCTAGAGCTTTTGCTCGGCAGACTGTTGCAGTGTGTCGAGTTAGGACAATGTGCCCTTTGCAGTCAGAAGTAAGGAGCAATGACGAGGGAAGCCAAACGGCAGGTAAACCTGTCAACCTGCTCGTCAGATAGTGAATAAGAGCCGCAGTCGTTTTGTACAGTAGTGCAGCAGAGGGTCAGAGACCGGAAGCTTGTTGTCTGTCTCAACGGAGCGTGAGCTTTTGTTTGTGTCTGAATGAACAACAGTCTGAATGAACCCCAAATCAAACCGTGCATTGTTGCCTGACACTGCTCATTAGCGGCCATGTTCTGACACTGACGCTTGAATTATCAGCAGTAACGCATCCTATGCACATCATAACTCATAGTCGGTTGTCTTCCATTGTGGAAAATGCCATTTCGGAACTTTAACCCTCATCGGTACACGTCATGAATCTTGCTAATCTGTACACCCATGGTGGGGTCCGGAACTTCTTGTTTTTTTTAATACTGTTAACATTTTTTAAATTAGGCCATTCTTGCAGATATCTGGAGCATAACTAGATAGGGTCACTATTTAGAAAAAAAAAATACTATTGAGTATCTGGCTAATGAATCACATTTCATTTTCAAAGAATTCTGAGAATTTTTTTTCTCTTTTTCAAACACGACTTTTCAGTACAAAAATTCAATACCTACGCCTACTCACTGCAGTTGCTCTGATGCAAATATCCTGAATGAAAACTGCTCTGACAGTTCAGTAGTTATGAAAAATTGACACAAAGCTCAAAATTTTGCTACGAAGTCTGAACAGACATTTTATCAAACAGGTCCAAGCGGACGGCATAAGAAAAATTGTTATGGAGCCCACAGTATTTAATCAAATTGGATCAAAATAAGTGAAACTGAAGACAACCCTACTTGGACAACGGTTCAGAAAATATATCAAAAAATATACCCCTGGGGTCCGCTTGGGTGTACTGGTTAGGGTTAAAGGTTAAAAAAAGTGAATTTTTTTTTTTAAAATCAAAGACATCATCCACACTTTTGCACCCCAAAGATGATACATTCATATGGCATTATTTCATGATGCCACTAACATTCATGTCTGTTGGGAGTCATGGATTCACAAAGTTATCACATGTCTTCAGATGGCCTCTGCAAAGCTGCCTGATATCATTTGGCCTATGGGGAATTTTTTTAATAATTATTCCCTGTGATAAACAAGCCATGCATAGGATTAATGGAGTCAGTGACTCGGTCAGTCAGTGAGTGGGTCTGCAAAGTTTCCATCAGTATCTCTGTAATAACTACTGCATATTCAGCTCTGAAATTTTGTATTCTGGTAGATATAGGTGAGGACCGGCGAACCTACTATTTTGGGCTATGTTGGCACCTTGTATCATAATAATTTGGAGTTATTATTTTATATATTAACTTAAATAACAATGCTGGCACATGGCTTGGCTTGTTCACGCTTGTACATGTAAAGTAGGCCTTTTGTTTGCATGCGATTTATGAAGCCTTGTTGCTAATCACAGTGTCCTGGTGGCCACTAAGGCCACTGTTGCTTCTTCGTTTAAGGATGTTTTGCAACATATTACATAAAAAAATAAAATAAAATAAAAATGCAAAAACAAACTTTACAACTGTCATTACTTAATTAAATATTCTGTGCTACAGATTTCTGTTACACCTGTCAAATCATACCATGATTTTACCCCAGATAATAGTCTCTCAGATTTCATACTTTATATCCCCCACCACAGAGTGGAAAAAGGGGGATTAGGGTGGATTCTTCCAACAAGCAACAACAGTGGCACTTAGTACCCACCAGGACCCTGCGATTAGCAACAAGGGTTCACGAGCAACTTGATAGACCTGTTTATGTTATGGTCTTTGTGCATGTTAAAAGATGCCATTATGTCCTAAAGTAGGAGGTTCACTGTTCCTCACCTGTATCTATCAGAAGCCAAAAGTTCAGAACTGAACATGGAGCAGTATTTATGGAGTTACTTATAGAAATTTTGCAGACCAACTCACAAACTGACTGACTCCATTAATCCTATGCTTACCCTGCTAATCGCAGGGAACAGTTCAGCCTTTCATTTGTTTGTGTGTTAATCTATCCAGACCATATAGGATAAGATGCCACAAAAACTACTGAATAAAATTGGATTATACAAGCAACAGTGGCCTTAGTGACCACCAGGACCCAGCAATTAGCAACAAAGCTTCATTCATCCCATGCAAACAAAAGGCCTACGTTACATGTACTTTATAAGTCCAGACATGTCCCACTGTGACAGCATTCCTATTTAAACTAATATATAAAAGAATAACTGAATACTGAATAACTTATGTTACAAGATACCAATATGGCCAAAAATATGAGGTTCACTGGTCCTCATCTGTATCTGTCAGAACACAAAATTTCAGAGCTGAAGATGCAGTAGCTTTTAAGGAGTTACTGATGGAAATTTTGCAGACTCACTCATTCACTCACTGACTCCATTAATCCGATACATCCTGCATGCTCTGGCTGCTAATAGCAGGGAATTTGCCAGGTTTCTCAGTTGTGTACTGGCCTTGAAAAGATTTGAAGCAGAAGTTTGTGCACACATTTTAGGCAGAGTTATGGTCAGTGTTTCCCCTTCCATAGGTTTGGCAGGGTGGCCCAGAGTTTTACCAGCTGCTGATGATCCCATATTCTCTTGAATGTTTTTTTAATGTCTCACCAGGGGCAGCTGCACCTAGAACACAGTAAAGAGCTTTATTGTGAAAGGATAATGATGTTAGCAGGCTAACAGGGCGCTAACAGGGACAAGATTATGTTAAAGGTAAGACTTAAACAATATTGACATTTTATCAGGAAGTTGTTTAAAATAACAAATGTCTGGAATCCATCCTATCACATGGCCCTCGATTTTGCCCATTCAAAGTTACTGAAGACAGTTTGCAGTATAAAGGAGAAACAACAGCAGTAGCTACTGAAAGAAATCTGATGGCATCTGACAGATTTTAAGATATGTTTAGAAAAAAATGCAAATGAATCAATGTTGTATAATCAGAATATTTAATAAACTGCCCAAGGTTATTGAACAACAATAAAATGATTTCTTATCGTGAAATAAAAAAATATAGCCATAAAATGTATGCGTGACTAGTTATTTGCACATTTTGATGAATCTCCAGTAAACCATCACTTTCACAGCCAGTTTTCTTTTGACAAGTCAGGGGATGGACACATGAACATTACCAAGTCACTGAATATGTCTTGGACTTAATTTACATCAATCATTAAGAAATAGCATAGTGCTGCTGTGTGGTAAATCTGTCTAGAGTAGGCTGTAGTGACTGTACAAGAAGATGACTAGTGAGGGAAGCCACCAAGACACTCTTCACAACACTGAAGGCATCATAGGCTTCAATGGATGTGATAGTGCTGTCTATAGTGACATACAAGTGTGCATGGTGCAAATTTTGTCTGTTGCACCACCAGTTACACATCTCCACGGTGGAATGAACTCCAAGACATATTCAGTGATTTGATAATGTTCATGCATCCATCCCATGAATTGTCTAAAGAAAATTGGCTGTGAAAGTTATGATTTACTGTGAATTCATCAAAGCATTCCAATAACTCTTGAGCGTTTACTGTTTTCGTGCTTACTAGGTTTTTCCAAAACACTCAAGACATGCTACCAGGACTAAGCCAATAAACCTAGTAGCAATGCACTCTCAAAGTTCCTCGGTTTTTAGCTGAATAAGCGAATCAGTTCTTGGAACTTGCTAGGTCCTGCCACTTCAATATCGATGAAACCATAAATGTTTTCTTATCGAATGGTATGTCATAAGATAAGGTGAAACCTAAGTCAAAAAATGGTCTTCACTCAACAAGGCTTCATAAATCATACGCAAACAAAAGCCCTACTTTACAAGCCCAGCCACGCCGCCAACATTCCTGTTAAACTAATATATAAAAGAATAACTGCATTAATTACTTTAAATTATGCCAACATGGCCCAAAATAAGAGGCTTGCTGGTCGACACCTGTATCTAAAGAAATCCAAAATTTCAAAGCTGAATGTACAAAGTTTTCATGGAGTTACTGATGGAAATCTCGCAGACCCACTCACTGACTTACTGACTGACTCCATTATACCTATAATTGCCCTGCTAGTCGCAGGGAATATTATGACGATACAGAATTGGTTCATTTAAATTTATTTCTGAAGATATTTTGAAATCTGTCTTTAAAAGTCAAGAGTGCCAGTAATGCTGACTAGGACTGCACCATTGATTTGAAACATAAAATTTTAGATGTCCTTCAAATGTATTAATTAAAAAATGGTCTCAGTCTGTGTCATCCGACCCAGTGGGTCATTATTACCTCCACTAAGGAGATAATGGTTTGACCCATGTCTGTTTGTTGGTTGCGTTTGTCACCAAGATTACTTAAAAACTTTGGAACTGGGTATTGGCATGTACCAAAGTAAAACCCATCATATTTTGGGGATCCAGAAAGGTTTATGGGCCATACCTTGACGATCTATGGTGCACAGTCTGAAGTGCATTTGGGGTGTTTCCGACCCCACGTTGCTATTTACGCAATGTGAAATCTGAGCCCAAACTAGTGCGCAGGGTGAAAAGAGGTTGGATTAAGCCGCCTAATTAGTCATGAGCATGTTTTGGGCATAACATGAAATAAACCAATCGGAATCAGAATGTCACCTGTCATGGCCTTTAAGACACAAGCACACCAGCATCAGGTGCATTGCTAATCAGATGGGAAAAAAACATTATAAAAATGCAATCCATTTGTGTTCTTGGGCAAGACACTGAACCCCAATTCTACTCGACCTTAGTGCACATAGTCCCTACAGGAACATGGAAAAAGATGACGATGAATATGTTTCACATTAGTTTCCATGTTACTTGTAGTTGTAGAAACAGCGCCCCCACCAGCATTTCAGCACAGTTAAAGCCAGGCAAACGGAGGACGATTGGGGTTTGGCACAGATGCACACTCTTTCAGTGCTCTGGTTGATTTTTCTAAAGGTAACTTAGATATATAGAAATGTGGCGCATGCAGTTAGTATGCCTGCCTCTAAACAAGAAGGTCCACGGTTTGAGGCCACCTGTGCCCCATTCTTCTTGTACATCTGGCGTTACGTAAGGAAGAGCAAAACTTGTACCAAACCAACATGCGGCGACCCCGAGCAAAACGCAAGCAACCTAAAGACATTAGTTTTAGGAATGTATTCCTGTCCTGTATGCTACAGTTTTAGACGTTTAGTTGATGTTGGGTGGGGGTTAAAACTATTTAGGGTTTCCAGGTGTGAAAACTTGTATATCAGAAAGGAATTAAACTCCATGTAGCAACTATACAACGGGAGCTCGAGCCGGTAATGAAGACCTTAAATTGTGTGTGTCCACACATGTCCCCTTGCAATGTCTTTGCCCCTGGTCATTGCTGTTTTCCTTAGAGGAACTCTCCTGGCCTGTGTTTTACTGCAGCTAATAGCTGTGCACTGGGGCACTTTGTCATTTCCTACAAGAGTGCATTACATGTCCTTTGATCGTGGCTGAAGATTAGGACTCATCCTCTCTGTTTTAAAATCCCACAGTCTTTTGAGCTTCTCACCTAGCATGTTTTTGACCGGATGATGTCATGTAGTTTGTGAAATAGTGTCAAAGGCTAAGACTGAGAATTTCTCTTTAGAGGCAGGTGGTACGTTATGGGTCATTGCGATCATTTTGTTGTTTGCTTTTAATCAATAGGACATTATTGTTTAAGTCATTCGTCAAACAGAAATGACAGTCATTCTATTGTCGTAGCTTCATAAATGAGAATTATGGGCGTCCTTTCTTCTCCAAGTAGGCTGAGTCAGGTCAGCGGGACTTGTTTCGTTTTTTGAAGACGTTTGGCTCTTAATCCAGAAAAGCTTCTTCAGTTCAGAACTGATGAAGCTTATTTGTACTTATATTTAAACAAAGCCATAGAAACCACACAATTTAGTTCATTAAAGTGGTTGAATCCATTGAGGTCGCCCGGGTCACTAAATGTTACTACTCTGGATGGCTGAATGGATTTATTGGACTTTGCAAAACTAGGGTGATGCCGTTTATTGGAATTTGCTACGGAGCACGAATTGGTAGTGTATTTATGATGCTGGTTGTCGGGTTTTCCAAAAAATGCTTTGCACGTTGAGAAAGTACGTAATATAAATAGCAACATGGCATGTTCAGATCAATTTTGACGGCGTTGGCGTGCATCGGTTTTCGCAAAGGAGCTCTTCGTATGCACAGATGTTGGTTTGGAAATCGGTGAATGCGTGCGCAAATTGGAAACCCTACAGGGCAAATTTGTGCGCATGAAAGCCAAGATAATTACTCTCATAGTGAAAATGCTTTAATGACTAAAGAGGATAAGCAGAAGAATGGATGGATGGTATATTTATATGTACTTTGCACACATGCACATGATTAATGCTCACACGGCTGATCGTAGCATCGCAAAATCCTGCCTTACGCCCCTGCTGGCCCTGTGGCAGCCTCCAGCTGTTGACAATGAAATCCTGAATTTCTTAAGAGTGACATTCTATTGGAATGGTTT
>OMMV01188012.1:0-13650 GCA_900302635.1 Chatrabus melanurus | reverse complement strand
ATAATAAATAATGACGGGGCGGCACGATGGCTCAGTGGTTAGCACTCTTGCCTCACGGCAAGAAGGTCTGGGGTTCGATTCCCACCATGCCCAGTTCCTTTCTGTGTGGAGTTGCGTGTTCTCCCCGTGTTTGCGTGGCTTTCCTCCGGGTACTCCGGCTTCCTCCCACTTCCAAAGACATGCAGGTTAGCTGAATTGGTGACTCTAAATTGACCGTAGGTGTGAGTGAGAGTGTGGCTGTGTTTGTCTGTCTATGTGTGGCCCTGCGATGGCCTGGTGACCTGTCCAGGGTGTACCCCGCCTTTCGCCCAATGACCGCAGGGATAGGCTCCAGCACACCGTGACCCTTAATTGGAGTAAGCGGGTATAGAAAATGAATGAATGAATTGAATTGAGAATATGTTGAAGGTTGTTGTTGGTGCTAAATGTAAAACATGATTTCTTGATCCATTGCCAGCCTGGCTTGTCAAAGCTCTGTGGTTATAATTGGGACCCACTGACCTACATCCTGCCCCCGGTGCAAAGGAGTGCAAGGTGCAGCACAAGCACCAATTGTAGACTCCACCTGATGAAAATTTGGGTTTCACGCCCAGCACCCACATTGTCTAAAAACTAAGTGGACTAACACTCATCTGTGCCCCCATGGGTGTGTTGGTCTAAAACTGGGGTTTAGTCAGTCATAGTGCAGGTAGATTGCTATCATGTGGAAGGAGAAAATGTTTGTGCTATAGTCCAGTAAAAACCTGGTCTAAAGTCCAGCACTGTGTATTTCTGGTATTTAGAGGGAGCAACAACTCAGGCTCACCTTACATAAGTGGGTCCATGACACATGTACACCGTGCTTGTATACACACTGAAACTGAATTTAACAAAACTAAACATTCATGGGAAAATACAAAACTTCACCTCATTGCTTGATTGTCTCATGTGAAAATTATTTTGCTATTACTGGTGAAGTATCCTCATGGTTGAGGTATTACCTGTCAGGCCAATTGCAATATGTGTTTTTTATAACAACGCTGTCTGAATTTTCAACGGTGCAGTATGGAGTACTTCAGGGCTCGGTTTTCTTTTTATGTAACTTCTTCTGGTCAGATTTTAAGCAGCAAAGGGATCAACTGTCTCCTGTTTTGCTGACAATATGCTGATGTATAAGCCTGTTTTTGTTTTTGACTTCTGACAACACGAAGATGATGACCTTCGGTCCTGCTCCACAGAGACATTTTCACACTATTTCTGTGTAATTATACGACTCAACCGTGTTATAAAGTTTAAAAAAATCTTTGTGTAACTTGACCAGTCCTTGTATTTTGATTTATATATTACAGAGGTGACAAGGAGTGCCCTTTTCATCACAGTCATGAGAACAATTTCGTCTGTGGCTGGTGTAGAAACATTTATTAATGCTTTTGTAGCTTCCATATTTGACTACTGCAATGGATTATTTTATTGATTGCCACATGCCAGCACAAGAACTCTTCAATTAAATTTATTTATATACTGCCAAATCACAACATAAGTCGTCCCAAGGCACTTCACAAGGGTAAGGTCTAACCTTACCCACCCCCTGAGCAAGCACATTGGCAACAGTTGTAAGGAAAAACTCCCGAGACATTTTGTGATTATATGTAGAAACCTCAAGCAGACCAGACTCAGAAGGGTGACCATCTGCTTTGGCCATACTGCCAATGACAAAAATTGAATAAGACAAAGCACAACAAAGAGTTGTCAAATATGCACAGACTATGTGGTGAACTAAGTGTCTAGGAGCGTATAAGGTCGAGTGGTGAGAATAACCATTAGTCCAAACAATCAACTCACCTGAGTAGAACAAGAAAATTTGATGTCTTCACTGTTCACATGAAGGCAGACTTTAAGGTCCTGCTGTTAACAAAATATTGAGTGGTTCTGCTTCTCCTTTTCTTGCAGCACTTAGTTAGCCTTATGTGCCAGCACGTGCCCTGTGGTCTCAGGGTGCTGGCCTGCCACGGGTTACTGGGGTGAAGAAGAAAACACCCAGTTGTAGAACTTTTGCTTAATGTGCTTTGACTTTCTGGAAGGGTTTATCTGCCGATCCTAGGTAAATTTGGTTGATGTCTCCAAATCTGGAATTGAAACATTTCTAGTATTTACAAATAGTCAAGTGAAGTCAAGTCTGGGAGCATGCACTGATGTCACGCTTCACTGCATCCACGACACCACAGAACCGCCCTGGGTCCTGGATGGCAACCACTCAGGCAGACAACCGGTCCATCCCCACATCTCTAAACTAACCGCCAGAGCCAGGTGACGCGTGGGCATCCCCTTGGCCTTCTCCAACCACTGGGGTCCTCAACACTCAAACACTTATGTGCTGGATCATGCACACAGAAATGCACCATATGGCTAAAATGTCGAAGCTGACGCTCCCTCATAATGCAAGTGATACTCCTCATCTTATAAATAGTGAAGGGTTTAAATTTAATTTTAATTTGATCTACTTCTTCTGATTCTTGGTGTGCTTATGTTAAAATTGTAGTATTTTAATTTTTATGTTTTTACAGGCTGATTATTTTGCTTTTTGATTTGATGTATGGTAATGTGTTTGAAATTGCAACTGTAATTGTCATTTTGACTTTAACATACTTTATAAATAGATTTGATTTGATTGATACGTATGTGTTTACACTTACAAAGAGATATTGTGTGATCAAGGTCACCAGCTTTGCACCTGCAACGTTGCAAATTTGTGGGATTAACCCGGCGAAAGGCCTGTTGTGCCACCAGAATGAGTTTTTGAAAAAGGCACACTTGCAATAAAGCTGCATTCCCCTCTAGTTAATTTTCTGCACTTTGCTTGTCTTGGTTGTGAGTGGAGCGCCCGTGTGACAGAACAGCTGTGACACCCGTAATGAAGCACAGAGCGCAGTGGAATGTACAGGGTCTTATGAATATGCCTCTGCAGAGAAGCTGAGATTACTAACACAAAGCTGATGGAGACCGAATGAAACAAGGGGAGTGGAGAGAAATGAGGGAGCAGGGCAGGAAACCGTAATGTCATACGAACGATCGGACTTGGACTCTGATGGACAGGCAGACATATTTACATACACAACAATACAGACATGTCTCATCGAGAGACTGTGGTGACAGACAGAGAGTAAAGTACAGAGTTAATGAGTAGATTGTGGGCCAATAACATAACCAGTCACCCACAACAGCACGCTGCCCACACAGCTTACCTGTCCGCCTTGCTGCACTGCATTCTGGGAGTGGAAGAGCGGAGCGGCGATGGGATTTGAAAGGCGTTCTGCTTGGGCGACTCACCGATTTGCATTCAACAGCGGAGACACACAAACACACGCACCAGCAAACACAAAGCAGGCACGTGGAAATGTGCAAGTTTGCATGCACGCACGTGCAGCTACGTACAATAACGCAACTATCGCGGCTAATTATGAATTGCTTTCATATTGAAGTGCTAGCGTTGTGCGAGCGCAAGAGGAGATTAGCGAAGGCAGATGGATTAGAGGTGGAAGGAACGGACTCACCCCTCTCAAACCTTCTCTGTCTTTTTTTTTTTGCCGAGCGTGTTATTTTTCGCTTTACGATTCTGATAATGATGATATTAGAGAGGAGAGAAGGGGAGGAGGAAGGAGAGGAGGTGATGATGGGCACCGGATGCAATTGCGCGCCCTGTCTTTTCTCCTTTTTACTGCTAAAGAAAAGAGAGAAAGAGAAAGACAGGATTGGGGGGGGCTCCTCAATGACTAATTTTCCTTTCTTTTACGGCAGCATAAATTTAACAGGAGGGGGGTTGTAGGGTAGAGTAGAAATCCTTTTAGCGGTCTGATTTATGTACGTCTGATGGGCGAATCATAGATCACCGCCGGAAGATGGCAGACACACTGATGATGATGGGGCCCTTTGACGGGGCCCGCTAATGCCCCGCCGAACAAAATGTAACCAATCTGTGGGGGCCCTCAAGCATGCAATGGTCCTCTAATAGAAAGTATAGCAAACTATACGCCTGTCACCATTGGCTGGTCGGGGAGAAGAGTGTGAGAGCGGAAAGGGAGAAAGATGAGAGAGAGTTAAAAAAATTTCTGTGTTGAAAATGATGTAAAGAAGAAAAAAACAATAACACAAAGACAGTGATAGGGAGGGATAATCAGAAATCAAACTGATGTATGGGAAAAAGCAGAAAAAAGAAGCCGAAAAATAGAGAAAGCAGAAAGTCACAGCTGGAAAAGCAGGAAAAGAAAGAGAGAGAGGAGCCCAACGAAATGAGACGCTAAATGTCAAGCGGGGAAAAAAAGCAACTAAAGGAGTAAACAGCTAAACAATAGACAACAACAACAAGTAAAACACATGTGCGTGTCCACCTTAAATCATCCGATCACACACATACAGACACGGACCTATTGCACGGCGCGGTGCGCGCAGTCCCACCAATCATCTTTATATCAAAACATCATTATGCTGGCTGACAGCAGCTAAGATTCCGGCGAGGCCTCGTTGTCATAAATTGTCAGCTGTTGCGGCGCTGCAAAGAGAGCCTTTTCATTTAGGAATGTCAAAGCTCTCCTGAGCCTCGTAAAGACTGGAGGAGACTTGGGAGACGGGAAACAGGGGCAGAGAATCGGCAGCGCCTCGGAGAGAAAAGGGATAACTGAGGACAGCAGGTCCGCTGAGGCAGTCTGGGATTCAGAAGGATGACTTGATGCGCCAACACGCACTTGAAAACGTCATTCAGTTTTTGCTTTTTGGACGGGACTTTCTGACAACCCGCCCGGTATTGTAAGTTAAATTTGAGTCAACAGTGATGCACAACAGATTCTGATGAAAATACACCAAAGTAAGTGCAATGAACAGCTGAAGAAGATTTTTTACTTTGGAAGGGGTAAATCGAACCATTTGTCAGGGTTAATGAGGGCTTTTGCTTAAATATGTTAATTTATCTTTAAACCGGAATGGCCAGACCCAGGTCCAGCATCCTGGGTGTAACATTTATTAATCTCTTTCTCAAAAAAGGGTAATATATGAATATTTAGAGAAAGCAGAACAAAATGAGCCCAAGCACGTCATTCGATGATGATGTCATCCCCAGAGAAAGTCAACAGAAACACAAGCCAGCTTCCTTGCTTAATGATGATGTCACGTAAGGGAGGGATTTAATTTTAAAGTTCTTCTCCGTAATTCAACAGCAGCCTAGCAGAGGATTTAATTGAGGGTTTAGTGGCCTAATCATGTTTTATTTAGCTATGGCAACAGGTATAGGCTTCCTGTAAAATATGGATCAAATGATGGTTCACATGGAGAGACAAACAGATGTGTAGAATGCAAAAAAAAAAAAAAGAAAAGATGAACAGATGTATTTTTAACTAAGTGGATCCCAATAATTTCATATTTTTAGATTAACTGAAATTTTTTAATTGATCTATTTATTTATTCACCTCTTTGTTATTTATTCCTTGTGCACGTAACAGTGTGGGTTTGGAGAGCAAAAATGTAGATGAGTGGGTGAGTGAGTGAGTTAGTTCATCCCAGCCACTTTGTGTCAACAACAGCTCAAAAACAAGAAATGCTATAACTCAAAAACAATCAATGCTATCATTTTCTAACTCACCATATTCAAAGAACATATGAGTACAAACACTATTGCATCTGGTGAAGTCTGATGCATCAGATCGATCAAAAGAGCAGTTTTGTTATGCCTATGTAATATCCTATAGCTGTATCTAGCTGTTGGATAGTTAGTGGATGCTGGATAAATTATCGAAAATTATGAACTAACATGTTAACATGGTTGAACTAACATGTAGTTTGTCTGACTCCTGAATACTGGACACACTGTGTGCTCGTCGCTGCACTCCGCCCAGCAAACAAGCTAACAACCACGGGGAAAAACATGATGCTCACTATGTGGGTAAATACGGGTTAAAATTTACAACAGAATTGGAAAGTAAAACCATAATTAAAGAATAGATCAAATGTGTGGCAGGGGGTGGTGCCAAAACATTTCATCTGTGTTAGTGATGGCTAACTCGAAATACTGCTCCGGGATGTTTTGAAACCTTTGCAACACCCATGTTTCAAAACATTGTTGCAGAGCCCGTATCAGAAGGAAGACATTATGAGCTGTGCTAAATAGGGCCTCAACACCTCGCCTACTGTTTTGAAACAAATGCTACCAAACGTCCCATTTGATTTGCGCCCTCTGGTGCTGAAACATGTTAAAACACAAGTGAATGAACTGGGATCGCAGTGTTTTTGAATTTCATATTTAAAGGCTGAAGTCAGCGCAGGGTCTGTACGTGCACGAGCACATACATTATTTGTTTTGTTTTCCCTCGTAATATAAGTAAGAACAAACATGTTATTTCTTTCTACCTGTGCAATTATTTGATTTCTTTTGGCATCCCTATTGTTGTATCTTCAGATTCCACATATTTTTATTGGAACTATGGGCGTAGAGTAAACGCAAAAATTGACAGACAGACTTCTAAAAACATTTATGATCACACTCTGTGTCAAATGGAAATAAAAGAAGTTAAAACACTTTTGTGCATTTTGAACATTGTATTGTAGTCAGATGTTTGTAACACTCTCCTCGTGCATGAAAAACAGGATCATATTTAATTCTTTAAGTACAGTTTTATTTCAAAGAAATTTATGCAAAAACATTGAATTGTTGCTTAATGTTTGTAGCTGTTCATCAAATTTAAAGCACACAGCCTACATCTTATAGTCACAGTCATTTTACATTAAAAAAAAGAAAAAAGCAAGAGTATGTAAGAAAAAAACTTGTGTCTGACTAATGTACTGGAGACCATTTTACTGGTGCTGACAAAAAGACAAGTTTGCGTCGCTGGTGCTAGTGTGTCCCTTTAGGGCTTCCGTCCATCTACTGGAAGGGGAGATGAACTGAGACAAGATGTCAGAGCAGCAAATGTCAGACCACTGCCAAACCACTGCCTTACACACGCCTGACAGGCACACACACGCGTGCACACAAAGAACTCCCCATGTACATACATGTGATATATATTGTCCTATATACACACACACACACACACACACACACACATACACACAAAGAACACATCAGCAAAAAAAAAAAAAATGCATGCCATAATGAAACATTCTATCATGAAAACAAATATTTTTACAAAAATGAAGCCACTTCTGCAAAAATGAAAATTGCATTGACTTTCACAACAAATCCACACTTTCATTTGCCTAATATCAACACTAGGGGTGGGAAAAATTGATACAATAATCACGATATTTATTTTTATGTTACAAACATTGACTTCTAAAGTCCAGAATCATGCATTCATTCATTTTCTATACCTGCTTACTCCAATTAAGGGTCACAGGGGGTGCTGGAGCATATCCCAGTAGTCATTTGGCGAGAGGCAGGGTACACCCTGGACAGGCCGCCAGTCCATCGCAGGGCCACATATAGACAGACAAACACATTCACACTCCCCCTCACACCTACGGTCAATTTAGAGTCATCAGTTCACCTAACCTGCATGTCTTTGGAAGTAGGAGGAAGCCTGAGCACCCGGAGGGAACCCGCGGAAACACGGGGAGAACATACAAACTCCATACAAAAAGGACCAGGTTGAAAGTGAACCTGGGACCTTCTAGCTGTGAGGCAAGAGTGCTAACCACTAAGCCACTCTGCCACCCAGAATCAGTCCAGAATCAATATAATTCAAATTCAATTGCTTATAGACAAATTGAAAGTACCGCTTTCATTGAGCAGAGGGAGGAATGTAGATCTAATATGAGTATTATGTGATGTTACCTCTGTTTCAAACAGACGGGGGAAAAATAATGGCTGACTGTGAGAAATTTCGATCAAATTGAGCACCGATGAATATGTACTTTAAGGAGTGGCAGCCAGACAGTGCAAAAATTAAGGATATGGTCGAGCGGTGGCTCTTAACTCACCCTCTAATTTTCATATGGAATATGGAAAAAATTATAGCAAGATATCAAGAAGAGCCCGACTGCCTGATGCACTGTAGCACACATCGTGATATCCAATTAAGTAGACATTGCCCAACCCTAATGCAAAATAATTATACCACTTTTTATGCAGCCAAGTTTGTTGTTGCAGACAAAACATTGGCAGGAAGCAGTTTACTTCAAAAAGTGTTTTAATGATTTAATTACCAAATAGGCAATATGGCTCTCCTAGGGGGGAAAAAACTCAAAAATGTTAAGTGTATTGTTTTTGTAAATCATAATATTTATGATATACAGTCCCAAGAAGTGTATTATTCAACTTTTCCCCATTTATGTTTAGTGTTACAAAAAGCAAACAAAAATCAAAATATATTGTAGTATCAAATTGCAATACTGCTGGGATCACATTTCCTAAGAATCTTTATACGTATTGAATAAGCAGCCAAGTATTGTGATACGTATTGTATCAGGAGATAAGTGCATCTTCCCAGCCCTAATTTACAACCCTGATACAAATCTAAAAGTGAAACATCATTTACATTAACAAGTCACTTCCTCACCTTTTTTTAGTCATAGCCAACTGTTCATTTATCACATCCTAAAAGTTTATTGTAAAAAGTTGGAAGCGTGACAGCGAGGGTGTCGACAAATGAACAGAAAAAAAGATTTGCGGGAGAGGATGGGGAGACGGGATGGAGGGATGAGAGCAGCAGCAGTGGTTTCTGTCCGCTGGCCAATTCCTCTGTTTGTTTTCCTCTGTGGTGTGTACACATTACAGATGTCTTGAGTAATGCCTCCATCTGTAATCTCTCTCTCCTCCGCCTCTCTCTGCTGTCCTCGGGACTCAGTTTTCCTTAAGTGTGTCAATTTGGGTCTCCTTGCTCAAGTTCAAACATTTAGCCCCCAAACATCCATTTGTCTTCAACTTAGCAGACTGCGAGACTAAAATAGCAGAAAAACCTCAAGAAATGAAGGGGAGAAAGACGGAAAGAACAAGGGAGGGGAAAATCATCTTGTATGCTCGACGGCGCTTTTTGCTGCCCGGTTAGAGCGCACAGTAACCCCCCGTCTTTTCTGGTTACTGGCTGTGCACTTGCAGTCCCTGCAGGGCGCACGGGGGTCACTGTGTGTGTTTGTGCATGTCGGCGGGTGCTGGTGGGTGAGGGGAGTTCACCCAGTGCCAATCCCCGCCTCAACTGTGCACACGCACACAGATGTACACGCCCCCTCTCTTTGCACAGCTACAGATGATGTGCCGTCCAGCTGCATTTCCATCACGGTGACGATGAGTGCTCCTGCCAAACGCCCGGCAACCAGAGTCACATCTGCTCCTGTCTCTGTCGCCACGGCAATACTGCCAAAGTCTGCACGACAACCAGCGCATGGCCAGGGGGCAACAACGGGTGGCTTAGAAAGAAAATGAGAGAGAGAGAGTTCAGTTACAACAGTTCAGTTACAGAAAGTTGGAGTGTTTCCATCTTGGAATGTTTGAACACAGTGGTGGCTCCAAGTCTTTTTTTTAATTTTTCTACGAGGTTGGGCAAGTGGGCAAGGTACGCAGGTCAGGTAGCTGGAGCTTGGCGACCAATATATAGACCTGGGTTTGATTCCCGGTCACGCGACCTGCTCTCTCACTCTCATCATGCTTCACGCAACACAATCTGGGGATAAGCAACACTACAAATGGGCCTCAGGGTCTGTAGGACTCAAGAAGAAAGGGGCATGATTGTTTGGTAGTGGGCCAACAGAATTTGTAGTAACTGTGGAAATATGCATTTTAAGGCCAATTCCAACTGCGTAGTACATACATACACAACAAAACTAACAATATGAATTGTTTAAAAATCCTAACAATTACACTGCTGACAAGACACAAATGAAAATTTGGAAATTTTAAGAAAGCCAACACAGATAACAAACAAACAAGAAATGCTCTCAGGTTGGAGAGTGCTGTTTTTAGTTAAGGCAACTGTGATTCACTCTTTCTGGACATAGGACTGTCATCCGCCTGTTTCTCAGTATCACCAGGTTCTGATTCTTGAATGGACTCTTTGAAAAAAACTCTTCAGGTGAGCGGGGTGTGAGTGGAGGCCACATGACAACCTGGAAGACATCCTGACCCAGAAGCACTTGAGAGGGAGAGAGAGAAAGAGAGAGAGAGACAGAGAGAGCAAGAGAGAGAGAGAGCAGGCACGGCCCTTTGATAATTAATTTACCTCCACTAAGGAGTGTATGTTATAGAGAGGTGTGGCATGGCCCAAGGAAGAACCCTTTAAATTTTGGTGCAGATGTGTATTAAGGGGTGATTCACAGGACAGCAATCAGAATCAAAGATCAGCAATGATGCTCAAAAATCAATGTTTGGATTCAAAGTTCAGGGTCAGGATCAAATGGATCAAAAGTCTGGACCACAATCAAAATTTATGATTAGAGTCAAAATTTCAGAAAGAGGAAACAGCGAATAGGATCAGTTATCAGTGATTAGCATCAAAGTTCACCAATCAGAATCAAAGATGAGCAATCAGGCTTAAATGTCAATGCTTACAGTCAAAGGTCAGAATCAGGATCAATGTTTAGCAAACAAGCTCAATTATCAATGATTAGGATAGGATCAAAGGTCAACGTTTACCATCAAAGGTCAGGATCAGGATCAAAGTTCACCGATCAGAATCAAAGATGATACTGTTGTCATATACTGTTGGAGAGGCTCGAAGGTTATTTCGGTATTACGAGCCAGGTTCTTTCATGGTTAGCTTCATACCTATCTAATTGTTCTCATTGCGTCTTGTATAATAATATTACTTTGGAATTTGCTCCGGTAAAATATGGGGTTCCACAGGGTTCCGTTTTAGGCCCCTTTCTATTCCCACTCTATAGAGCAACCCTTGGACAGATTCTGCGATGTCACGGGGTCACTTTTCACTGTTATGCAGATAACAGATAATTTGACAGCTAATCTCTCTCAAATTAAGATTTTAGAGAACTGTATGGCATCAGTGAAAAACTGGATGTCCCATAACATTTTACTCCTGAATTCTAACAAGACTGAGATGATGGTCATTGGTCCTGCGAGGCACAGGCATCACTTTGATCAATTAACACTAACTTTGGATACATTTGTTGTGAATCATAGTGATAAAGCAAAGAATCTTGGGGTGATCTTTGATCCCACATTGTCCTTCGTACCTCACGTTAGAGAAACCACAAAGACTGCTTTCTTCCACCTCCGTAATATTGCAAAGATTCGACCAATTCTGTCCATGGCGGATGCTGAGACATTGATTCATGCATTTGTCTCATCCAGAATTGATTATTGTAACGCCTTATTTTCTGGCTTACCACAGACAAGCATCAGAGGCCTTCAAATGGTTCAAAATGCTGCTGCTAGAGTCTTAACCAGGAGTAGAATGTTTGATCACATTACCCCAATCTTGGCCTCCCTACTCCTGTCTGTGCATGTTTGACAATTTTGCTGTTGTACTTTGTCTTATTCATTCGTTGTCATTGGTAGTATGGCCATAGCAGATGGTCACCTATCTGAGTCTGGTCTGCTTGAGGTTTCTTCCTAAAACATCCAGGGAGTTTTTCCTTACCACTGTTGCCATTGTGCTTGCTCAGGGGGTGGGTAAGGTTAGACCTTACCCTTGTGAAGATGTCTTGGGGTGACTATGTTGTGATCTGGCGCTATATAAATAAATTGAATTGAAAATTGAATGAGGTGTGTGAGCTCTGCCAGATGCCCCTCTAGTTTGTTCTGTGGTGAATAAGCTGTCTCGTCTCAAACTCTCCTTTTTTTCGTGTTCGTCGGTGCTTTCTAAAGCGAACCTTGCTACGGTGTTTATTCAGATATGCCTGAGCCGGTGCTTATAAGCGATTATAAAAAGCAGTTGACAGTATTCTAAATTAATGTTCTAAGAAAATGTAAAATATCAACAAAAACTCCAAACCCAACGACCCTGTCTTCTGTGGAATCTCTTCATTTTGTGTTCCTCCTCTCCTGCCTCCTTTCTTTCCATCCTTAGGTCCCACAATATGTCCTACACCTTTATTTGCATCATTTTGTTGGCGTCTCTTCATCTCTCCTCCCTTCCCATCTCGTACCATTCCTCTACACCCATTTGGCTGCTTCTCCCCCTCTCCATCCCTCCCTCTATCCACGTCTCTCCTGCCAGGGTGTTTATATTTGCCCGCCCCACGGCAGAGTGCCTAACAAGGTGGAAAGAATTAGGGGTGAAAAGACAGCACTGCTGCCAGCGAGGGTCTCACTCTCTCTCTCTGTCTCTCTCCCCCTATCTCTCTCTCTCTGACAGTAGATATATTTCAGCTAATACACTACTGGCCTCTTCCACTCCGTCGGAGTACCAACAAAAACACTTATGTACACTTTTAACAAAAAGGCTCCTTCTTTAATCCTGTGGCACATCACATCGTCTGCCTCCGCTGTTATTCCCCTTTCTTTCACGACTTATTTCAGTGACCGAACACAAGAATAATATCATGACTAAAGATTGGAAAAGAAGGAGGCAGGACAGGAACGAGGATCCTCCCTGCCCCCACGCTGGTGAGGAGAGTTCACCTCGGGTGTTTAACCTTACATTTGCCTGGGGTCGCGAGCTGGAGAGAGTGCGGCAGTCGGCCTGTTAACGACTTCAGCAGGAGAGGCATGGGAGTTAAAAATGGAGAGAGAGTGAGAGAGACGAGGGTGGGCATCACCTCTTTGAATGCAGACAGGGTGAAGTTCTGCCCCCCTCATTTTGCTCCTTTCCTCCCGTCTCCTCTCTGCTTAATGCCCTTCCTTTCCCCAAAGTGAGGCGTCGCATATCTGCCATTATTAGACACTGAATTATACGCTCTCACCCATGGAGGGAGGGACGTAGGGGGTGAGGAGACTGTGTCTTCTGACTGGATAGTTACTTAAGAAAGGAGAAAGAGGAGGAGGAAGGAGCAGAGAAGAGAGGTGAAGCTGTTTCATGGAAGACGTATGTCGTTTGTTCTGATGGTCACTCCAGACGGTACGAGCTCCAATGGAAGTGTGTGTCTGAGTGCGTCTGGAATTAGGTGTGTGCATACGTGTGTGTATGTGTGTGTGTGTGTGTGTGTGGTAATACCCACACTAGAACATAGTAAGTGATTAGATGAATCACCTTGAACCAGGGGCTGTTTTTAAATGCATTTTCAAAGTCAAACTATTTTGACACAGGATGTAAAAGGAAGGATTTAGAAATAAGAAAAGCATTCAGACTGCATCAAATAAATAGATACATTTTATCTACCTATCTAGATAGATAGATAGATACCCCCAGTCCTTTGGGGGTTTGAGGGTCCTGCACAGTATCTTTGTTGTTCCTCTGACTGCACTCTTCCGGATAGAGATCTCAGATGATGCACCTGGAATCTGCTGGAACCATTTTCTCAGTTTTCGGGGGGTGGGGGGCAGCCCCAGTAG
This sequence comes from Chatrabus melanurus, assembly GCA_900302635.1. Classification (NCBI taxonomy): domain Eukaryota; kingdom Metazoa; phylum Chordata; class Actinopteri; order Batrachoidiformes; family Batrachoididae; genus Chatrabus; species Chatrabus melanurus. The sequence goes on along the minus strand of OMMV01188012.1, from coordinate 242 downwards.
CTCCTATTACTACTCCTATTACTACTACTGTGGCCTTTACCCTCCACATCTCTTCTCGTTCTTCCTTCAGCCCCATTACTTCTCAATCTTCTCATGCTCATTCTTTCTGATGTTGTTATGACTCGCCAAAGGATGGCTCAGTGATAGTGACACGGTCTTTGATTTGGGCAGCATCTTAGATGTTGTCTGTTTGAATGTGGTGTTTGAATCCTGATCAGGACGAGCCTCCAGTTAAGAATCCT
>OMMV01188010.1:0-10251 GCA_900302635.1 Chatrabus melanurus | reverse complement strand
ACCTTCTACAAACAGCACAGAAGATACGACTTTATTCAGCTTATCTACTTACTGAAACATGATCCATACTTTAAAATTTCTGTGTTCACCTCAGGAGTTCAAAGCTGCTCGTTTTAAACAAACAACGGATTTTTAGCTCTTCGGCTCAGTGTTGTCAAATTACAACAATGACATGGAACAATGAAGCTGTGACTTTCACAATAAATTCTTTATTGTGAAGCTGGGTCTACTTTTACATTGAAACGCTTTTATTGTGAAGCGCCTTTAGCAACATTAGTTATGTGATGTTGTTTAACTTTACTACTACATGAGATACCGGCTTTGTGATTCACTTTTTTCCCCCAACTCAGAGGGGGAAGGAGGGAGGGGAGGGGCAGGCTGAGGGCTCAGAGATTCCATTGGGCCAGCCCAGTGTCAGTGCAGAAAATGAACCAATGGGCCGCTTTCTGTGTTTTAAAGGCCGGCGCAGTCATTAATTATATAAACTATGATTGTATTGGCCCAAATGTGTGTTGGCTCACTGGGCCCGGTACGCCAGATTACCAATCCAAGCATGTACCTCACACTTAAGGCCAATGCTCTAAAAGGTTAGCCAAAGAGGAGCCACCAATAGGCACATATTTTCAATCTGGATTTCACCATACTACATATCTCCCCACCATTTTTGATCTCATCCCAAGGTCACAGGTGCATTTAAGGATTAAGAACCTTCACCTGTGACTATTTGGTCAACTGTCACATCCTTCCAACAATACCAATTGTAACCAAGGGACATATCTTTGTGGCTCCAGGGGGATTTGAAACCAGATTTCTCACACTTGATACCAGTGTTACAAGGTTAGCCCAAGGGGAATCCCCACTAACTGAGCTAGTAGGAACATATTTACAGCATGGATATGTAGCATGGATTTCACCATGCTACATATCCTTTTGCATATTTTGGGTTCTGGTATTGGAATATTGAAGCAAAATGAGACACATACCAATGAGACCATAAGTTACTGTGGCAACACCATTAAAAAAAAAAAAAAGAAAGATGTTAACTGGTGATTTTCTAATGCATTGTTTTGCTTTGGCTACTTTTGATAGATTTGAAATGTTTACCTCTAAAAAAGAATACACTGCTCAACTTTAAAAAAAAGTAAGGTAACAACTTGCATGGATCTTTTTTAAGTAATTCCAACTCAGCCAATACTGAGTACACGCTATGAGACTTTTATAGTCAGATTAACTCAAGTTTAGCAAAGCATTTAGTTAAAAGGGTTAGTTTATTTGATTTGCTTTGTCCTCTACAAAGTTAATTAAGTTGAACCAACTTAAATAAAAGGTTTTGGTGCTATCAGTTAGCCAAATTATTTAATTTAAGTTCAATTTATTTATATAGCACCAAATCACAACATAGTCGCCCCAAGGCGCTTTACAAGGGTAAGGTCTAAACTTACCCACCCCCAAAGTAAGCACAATGGCAACAATGGTAAGGAAAAACTCCCTGGATGTTTTCGGAAGAAACCTCAAGCAGATCAGACTCAGAGGGATGGCCATCTGCTATGGCCATACTATCAATGACAATGAATGAATAAGACAATGCATAACAGTAAAACTGTAAAACATGCACAGACAGGAGAAATTAATGTCCGTGATCCCATTCCATCCAGCGGTCATGTCGCCCGAAATGCAACCATGTGGTAGGAGCTGGAGCTCATGACGCAAAACTCAGCCGGGGCACTGCCAAGGGGATCCACACTCAGACAGACAGTTGGGGCTATCACGGAGTCCATCTTCAGCTGCATCATCATCCTCAGCACTTTCTACTCCTGGTTAAGACTCTAGCGCCAGCATTTTGAACCATCTGAAGGCCTCTGATGCTTGTCTGTGGTAAGCCAGAGAATAAGGCATTACAATAATCAATTCTAGATGAGACAAATGCATGAATCAGTGTCTCTGCCTCCACCATGGGCAGAATTGGTCAAATCTTTGCGATATTGCAGAGGTGAAAGAAAGCATTCTTTGTAGTTTCTCTAATGTGAGGTATGAAGGACAATTTGGGATCAAAGATCACCCCAAGATTCTTTGCTTGATCACTATGATTCACGACACATGTATCCAAAGTTAGTGTTAGTTGATCAAATCAAAATGATGCCTGTGCCTCGCAGGACCAATGACCATCACAGTCTTGTCAGAATTCAGGAGTAAAAAGTTACTGGACATCCAGTTTTTCACTGATGCCATACAGTCTTCAAAAATCTTAATTTGAGAAAGATTATCTGCACTAATCGGCATGCAAAGGTGAGTGTCATCAGCATAACAGTGAAAAGTGATTCCATGACTTCGCAGAATCTGCCCAAGGGGTGCTATATAGAGTGAAAATAGAAGGGGGCCTAAAACGGAACCCTGTGGAAGCCCATATTTTACCGGAACGGATTTTGAAGTATTATTATTATTAAGTTATTCTCACTTCTTTATCTTACCTCCATTCTACTCAGGAATGTCAATGCAAATGTTACCTTAATTTTGTGAAGTTTGTTTTAGTTTTTTAACTTATTTCACTTAAGTCTGAACAAATTACATGTTGCAATTCCAGTTTTACCATCAACTATTTTTAAACCATTGTCAACCTATGTCCAACTGTTTTGGGATTGTCATTATGGGGTTGATTGGGGGTGGTGATAGTGGTGGTGTGCCGTGGGGCTGGTCCGGGGCGATATGCGATATGGGTCACCTCCAATGCGGCTGCTGGTGTATGCTGTGGTGGGTAGTCCTGGGTGAGGCATTGGCCCACTCATTGTGTTTTTTAGGTTTTTTTTGCTCGCGGGGCTGCCTTGCACTCTTCTGTGGAGTGGTTGGGCGTGCCTTCTCGTTCAGCAGCTGCTCTGTGGTTCATGTGGTTGTTTCTCACCTCCTGGTAGTGTGGGATATTGATCCTTTCACTTTGAATGTCCCCTCCCACTGGGGCAGGAGTGCTCTGTGCCCTTTGGTGTTGCTGTGAACAATTTGTGTGCATGATAACTCAAAATATAAAAGGACAAATGGACTAAAAATTGCCATTGTACATCAGTCATCGTGACATGTACAAATATACTACATTAATTCCCTTTTTTGAAAGTAAAATGACACTTTAAAATTTTTGGTATTGGTCTAAATATTGGGATATTGGCCACAGTAGGTTATCGGTTGCTTTAGATTTTAAAGTTTTGTAGAGGTGTGTTTGACAGGAAATTTGTCTCCATCACATCTGAACAGAACCTATACTAAATACTAGATCATACATCTATCACTCTGAGTGAAGCTTATGTGTATATATACATATATATATATATATATATATATAATCAGTATCCTGAGGTATGACAAGATAAAGAACAGCTGTTATTTAAGTTGTTGACAAGGACGGGGCAGCGCCAACACTTGACCTTCTGGTACCTTCCCGGTAACATACTCGAGTCAACATTTACTCCACAGCCACCTTTGTGTCCCTCCTATCTAAACATACATCGCTGATAGACTGTCAGCTTGTTCTATTGGACTCCATAACGTTGACCTCTGCGGCTGTGTAAACTGAGTGGAATTTAAACATGTAAATGAATCGAGGGTAGAAGGGCGTTTTTCTCCAAATGTTTTCTGTCTGGAGGATCACAAGGCAAATGAGCACAGCTGGCCTTATGCCAGCCATCTAATTAATTAACATTGACGCCCAAAATGCGCCCAAAGACACTGGCTGGTTTTCCAGCAAATTTATTAGGGGACGAGAACACAACAGGAACAGAATTCAAATAACTGAGTAGAAAAACAGAATTTAATCAACTGTTTCTGAAGCTCACATTCAGGTCTAAAATGTTTCTCATCCAGGTTCTGTCAAAGGTATAATAATTCATATCGAAGAGGAGGTAAGATTGGAGTGTCACAATGGCTTCAATAAAAGTGCAGCCCCTGAAGCTATCTGCAGTCTATCTCCATTACCGTCAAACACTCTCATGAACCCTGCTTCTGTTGATATCACCTTTGACGAAGCTGCCTTCCTTATTGTCTCTTTTCAGTTTTGTTTATTCATTGTTATTAGAAGGCCGACGCTCGGCTAGTCACAGATATTCACAAAGATAAAAACAAAAGGCCTGTGAGGTAGAGCCACATCCAAATGATATGCATACGAGTTAATTCCCGCTGATTACTTAGGAGTATTAGTCATCAAATAAATCCTGTTAACCATATGCAGGACATTACAAGTATGTTGATATTTTGTCAAGAGTAACACTAATTAAAGGATCACGCTTGCTTAAATAAAGCTGAATTGTACACACCTGAACAAATAAAGTATTATTTCTGCAGTTCTGTGGTGCTCCTGTTGTCAAACAATTCACTCCTGCTGGCGACTGTGAAATTGAATCTGGCTCAGAAAAAGTTTGGCTCCATCACCAACCTACCCTTTCACTGCAGCCCACTCACACATATTATATGTATGCTTTATTTGAATACATAAATCATATTCATGCTCAAGGAAACTATGTGGAGGCGTATAGTTATGACACTTTAAAGGGGTTCCATCGCTCTCTCTCTCTCCATATATATATATACGTGTGTGTGTGTGTGTGTGTGTGTGTGTGTATGTATATATGGTGACAGGTCTTGTCTTGTTCCATATAGGCCATCAGCTACAAGCTGTATCATTTCATTCCACTCCAGCAATCATGGACGAACTTGATTTTTTTCCCAAAACATTGTGGATTTTTGTATTTAGACTTCAGTAAAAAATAATCTAAGAAAGAATTCAAAATAATTTAAGTTATTCACCCGAAAAAAAAAAAAACTTGCGTGAAAATGTTTTCAGCCCATTCCGATTGCATTACGGAAATACCCGAAAGTGCTTTTTAACCAATCAGGCATTTTATCTAGGTCAACAAAAAAACCTGAGCAACTCAGTATAGCGTGCGGTGCCAACTATCAGGCAGCGACCCGCAGAAGGGCCATGATTGTGTTTATAGATGCAGTGTCTGTTGAATTGTGCTTAAATGAACCCAAAAATGCAGACAGTACCACACAAGCAATGAAATAATAAGTGACTTTATTACCAAAATATAAGGTTGAGTCCAAAGCAGAGAACAGGCCAAATAGTCAGAGGAACACAGAGTGAAGAGGGAGAGACGAAAACGAATAGTCCAGCAACTGAAAGAAAACTGTGATGAACTTAAAGTGCATATCTTGATCCAGCCACTACTAATTAATGTTTAATTATATACTATGTTAAAAATCATTTCCACCAAGTATTTAACCCCTATGAGATTTGATCAAGATGAAAAAAATCAATATGTCACAGTGCGTCTAAAAGACTCACGGTAAATGCAGAGCCATTTTTATCAAGAATCGTGACTTCAAGTCGGGATCCGCCAGTTAGGTGACTGGCTCCACTACAGCCCAGTTTCCGCCCGGACTTCGTCCTTGGGAAGCCACACTTCACAGCCCTTTATTAACTGTGATGACATTGGAATATTTATATTTATTTCATATTAGTTATTTCTGTGACTGCCTGTGGGTTTGTTTATTTTATTGCTGCCAACAGACACGATAGAGACAGAAAAGAGAAAAGTGAAGACATGCGCATGCAGGCACAGAGGAGCGCGAATGGGTTTGTCATGGACGTTTGTTTTTAACTTCCCCCGTACACACATCAATAATTGTTGCAAGTCAATAATTACTCAATACAATAAATATCTCCATAACATATGTGCGATAACAACAGAGCACACATGAGAGAGAGAGAGAGAAAGGCGGGAGTCCTGTGCGCATACATACACACAGAGAGGAGCGCCTTGTCACACTCACCAAAACAGTGTCTCGCAATATACAGGCTTTTTTATGCATACTGTAGCCACAATTCCTCACCTCCTGCTAGCTTTAAAGCTCTTTCCCAAATGGCTGTGACTTGCAGAACCTGACCTGACGTCACAAAAATCAATATTCCTCAAAGAACTTTAACTCTGAGCTTTTCAAACACAAAGACAAATTCATGCTAAATTCTGCATCTTAATTGCTTGATATATCATGATTGATGACACCACAAATAAAACACAATACACCAATATTTTCCTAATCATGTATTTATTATGAATAACTGACTTATTTTGTGTTTCATTTACTAAAGTTATGCACTTCAAATAGTGAGACGCAACAAGAAGATGAGCGACAGGTGAGGTGATTGTGACGGGAATCAGCTGCGCACAATGACAGGTGACATAGACACACCTACAAACACACAGCGAAATGCAACAAAAACCTGAGTATAAAAAAATACTAAACACAAAGTCAGTGAATAAAAACTAAAGCAGGACTCAAAAAAAAAGCTTAGGTATAAAATAAAGGGACAGTGGCTAAGAAACTAAAACAGAATGCAAAAAAAAGACTAAAGTATAAGACAAAGTAAAATGATCAAAAAAAGCACCAAAAACTACAACATTTAACAATTAGGACACAGGACAGTGGGTGGAATACAACACCATCACCAGTAGGACATGGTTGGCAGATGGATAATGGTGAACTATCATACAAATGGGTGACACAGCCACCTGCACCTGATGCTCTGTTGGAAGTTATGCATTGTAGCTGCAAAACTGGGTGCGAATCTGGGAAATGCTCCTCTGCAAAGTCAAACGTTAACTGTACAGATTTGTGTAAATGTGTCAACTGCAACAATTGCCAAACATCGGATTCTGTGGAATACAATGACAATAAGGAAGATAGCATTGAAGGTGATCTTGAGTGATTGGTGAGTTATTGAAATACTGTAAACCTGGAAAGTTTCACTGTAGTTTAAATTTTGCTTCATTTGCTGTAAGTAATTTACTGAAATATCTCTACTCACACTCTCACTGTGACAGAAACTTTGTATTTGAGCTGGACCTAAATGTATAAAATGTAGGTTTATTTTATTCTAATTGTGTGCATGATAAGTTGACAGCTGGGATTTTGAGTCTCTCACACTGCTGTGTTTATAGTGTTTTAGTAGTCACTGTAATTCATGTGGAATTCATTTCACTTTTGCTTCATGTATTTAAATTATAGCATTGTATTTTTCAGCCCACTGCAGCTGTGGAACCTGAATACCCCGACTGTTGATATAACTGTCTACTGTGGTCAACACTTTATTGCAAACTGTCCTGACACAGAGATGACTGTTGCAGTGCAATGTACTCTGAGACTTTGGTACCTGAAATGCAATTATATTGCCATTATTTGGACATAAATTTTCTGGTTTTGAACATTAAAAGGGTGTGATTAAACATTTACGATAAATTAGTAGACAGTAACTAAGATGAAGAGGTAATTGCTAAGACTGTATATATATATATATTTTAACATGTTAATACTGAATAAATAGGATTCAGGAAAATGAGTGAGGAGGATGCCTCTTGAAATTTCAAATTTGTGGTGCCACAATTGTGTTTCCATGCACTAAAACTTAGTAAAGTTATTTTATAGGAGCTTTTGCTTTGGAAACATTGAAACTATATTATATGCTTTATTGGCATGACTAGTCTGGTAAAACTACTCACCAAGTTACAGCTTTCAAATAAAAATATTGCTAGTGAACTGAATCCAGATTTTGACCCTGGGCAAAACCGTACTGTTTTTGAGCTTCGGGGGCCAAATTAGGACATGGTATTTTTATATATTTTTTACATTCTATAGTCTTGTGTCCATGTGAATTAATACCCAGTAACTATTTTAACATGTTTATGTCAAATAAATAGGAAAATATGGAAAACCAGTGACTTGGTGTCTCGGAATCAGTCCCGGGGCCAAAATTGCTGTTTCATAAACTAAAATGTGGCTTTTCAGGCGTTTTTTTCTATGGGAATATTAAAAGCTTTCCAGTCCATTTCACTGGTATAAAAAGACAGTATGTAGGTTAAACCACTCACCCAGTTACAGTTTTCAAATAAAAATATTTATGGTGTGAGCTGTACCTAGATTTTGGCCCCGGGCAAAACTGTACGGTTCAAAGGCTTTGGGAGACAACTTTAAAACATGATATTTCAAATTTGTAACATTCTGCAACTTTGCTTCCATGTAAATCAATAGTCAGTAAATATTATAACATGGGTATACCAAATAATTAGGCAAATATGGAAAATTAGTGAGTTGGCGGTGTCTTGAAATTGGTCCCTTGGCCAAAACTGGGGTTTTTTTTCCCATTAAAAAGTGTATTTTTCGGTTTTTTCATATAGAAATTTTTTAAGCTGTACAATCCATTTCACTGGTATGACTAGTCAGTATGTAGGTGTAACCACTGACCAAGTTACAGCTTTCAACTAAAAATATTCATACTGTGAGATGTACCAAAAGTTTGGTCCCAGGGCCAATATGTCACAGTTTAGGCTTCGGACCCAACTTCAGCATGACAAATTCCTAATTTCTGAGGCAAATTGTGTTGTGAACTTTTTTTTTTTTTTTTACACAAGTTCAAGTATGTTCTTGGGTATAAGAAAACAATATAAAAAAGTGCTTCAAAGATTGCTGGAATAAAATGACATTTCTAGGCACTTTCTGAGCTACAGCTGGTGGCCTAATATGTCCTCCCTCAGTTTTACAAGTTGACTCGCCATTTTTTTTCCCCTGTAGCTAGACTTCTTGAAAGTCTAGGTCCTTGGGACATTTTGGTGGTACTGAGGTGTGTGTGTGAAGGGGACTATAACGTACATATAAGTAATACAGCTCTCAAGTGAGCTTGTGTGTGTAGCAGCATAGTCGCGACATAACTGTGCCATAAAACTGGCGCAAGACTGGTATAATCCCAATGTGAAACCAGCTTAATCCTGGTGTAGGAAGGTTTGTGTATAGAGTGGAGTCTGCTCATGCTCTGGGTGCAAACTAAAATAATATATAACTCATCTCACTGTTTAATCCATCACCGCTGTACACAAGCATGAAAAATCTCCACATATTTCATTTAGATGGGTCTTCAAAACACAAAACGGCCATTTTGTAAAGAAAGGGTAGATCAGTGTTCTGGCTCCCACAGTGTTCAATGCTTGCTTGGACTGGATGTTATCTGTGAGGAAAGGTTTACTGACCTTAACTTTGTGGACGTTGCTGTGATCATTGGGGATTGGATACCCTGATTGCAGCACTTGCCTCATGATACACTCTGTTGAAAAAAGCATGGAGCGTCTCATTTGGACAACATGAATGTCTCAAGTGGCAGCATAGAATAGTTGGAAATCAGCACGCATAATATTGTAGTCTGAGTTCAAAGCATGAAAAAAGTGCAACATGTCAAAAATTAATAAAACTTGAGGGAGGAGTGCAACATCTACACCATTTTGACACCAATTGATGCAAATTATTTCTTTGTGATCCAGTGTTACTATAATAGATTGTTTCATGTGGCCTTGGCATTTTCTCAAGTCTGTCCAAAATTGAACCACTTTATCCTTGATGAAAACAGAATGCAACCACCATATTTAGTCCATATTGCCTCTTGCTTGTTATAACCTTAACATTGACCATTTATGGTTAACCAAGGACAAAGGTCATATGACCAACAGAAATCGCATATATGACTGCATGTTAGTGTCAGAGTAACGGTAGTTGTATACTTAACCAATTCCTCAAAATAACCAATCTAAAGGAGTTTGACCTTTCAAGTTCACCAAAGGTCAAAGGTCATGGAACAAAAAAGAAAGGTGACATACGAAGGCATATTAGTGTTTAATAATAACCATAGTTATATCTGTAGCCAATTTCTGGAAATAACCATTTTAAAAGAGTTTGACCTATCAAGGTCACACAAGATCAAAGATCATGTGACAATTGAAAGGCAATATAGGACTTCATATTACTGTTTAATAGTAAACATAGATGTATCTGTGACCATTTCTTCAAAAAAGGCATGCTAAATGAGTTTGACCTTTCAAGGTCACCCAAGGTAAAAGGTCATCTGATGCATAGAAATGTGAAATATGACTTCATATTAGTGTCTAATAGTAACTGTAGGTGTATAACTCAGCCACATGGGGTGTACAGCCAATACATTCTGAGTGCCGGTCCCAAGCCCGGAAAAATGAGTTGGGTTGCGTCAGGAAGGGCATCCAGCGTAAAAGTTGCCAAACCAAACATGCAGATCACAAATCGAATTTCCATACCAGATGGGTCGAGGCCCAGGTTAACAACGACCGCCACCGGTGCTGTTGTCCGACAGGGTGCCGGCGGAAATTGGGCTACTGTTGGGTGAAGAAGAAGAACAGGTGGAAAACGTGTCCG
>OMMV01188004.1:0-10086 GCA_900302635.1 Chatrabus melanurus | reverse complement strand
AAGCTCAGTCATCCGGGAGGGGCTCGGAGTAGAGCCGCTGCTTCTTCGCGTGGAAAGGAGTCAGTTGAGGTGGTTCGGGCATCTGGTTAGGATGCCACCAGGACGCCTCCCTAGGGAGGTATTCCTGGCACGTCCAACTGGGAAGAGACCGAGGGGCAGACCCAGGACTAGATGGAGAGATTATATCTCCTCACTGGCCTGGGAGCGCCTGGGGATCCCCCAGTCAGAGTTGGCCGAGGTTGCCGGGGAAAAGGAAGTCTGGGGCTCTTTGCTAAAGCTGCTACCCCGCGACCCGATTCCGGATTAAGCGGTTGAAGATGGATGGATGATCGTTACTGTTGCCGTTATTCTTGCAGTAACGTCTCACAGAATGAAGAGAAATGGGAAATAGTAATCTATAAAGTATTGATTCTCTTTAATGGAGGTAAAATAAATGAAACAGCCACAGCTAAAAGCACAATAAAAGATGTGCCACATTTTAAATGAGTCCAATCCTACATAGTTAGAAGAAGCTCAGTTCCAAATCATGGCCAAAGCTTTTCAAGATGACATGCAATCACTTTTATTGTTCCCTACTTACCCATGCATGCACAAGGACACATAACTCCTTAGGACAGAGCGAAAAAAACACTCAAATGGAAAATGCGCAAAGACACCAGGCGAAAAAAATATGCTCTGATTGCATAAATAATGCAAAAATGTATAGAATGTTATGGATTATGTGACAACAGTATGAATTCCATGTACATTTTCGTGAATTTTTTCAAATGTTGAACTACCATAAGACCCAAGAAAGTTGGATCTATGTGATACATTTGCAGCTAAAACTGATTAAAATAACAAAAAATATTTTTTTAGAATGAAATCAAGAAACTATTTCCCAAACACACCACTTACAGATCAAATAAACTCAAATTGGGCACCCCTCAGTCACCTGAGATATGGGCTAATGTGTCCTCCCTGCCAACCACTCACGTGCTTTTTACCTGTATATTTAAACAACAAATGGCAGAAGCATTGACTGACTGATCGCATTCTGGATCAGCAACAGTTCAACTGCTCACTGTCCAGCAGATCCTCACTTGCTACTTTTACGTGAAGGATTCCAAGAGGAACGTAATGCAGAGGGAATGGATTTATGCGGATCGGTGAATCTACATGTGTAGCTTACATGACCGTAATAAAAATAATCATATAGATACACAGGCTAATACAGTCAGGCCCATAAGTATTTGGACAGTGATACTTCCCCTTTTTTCCCTCTGTACACCAGGAGTTGGAATGAAACCATGAAGATGTGCGTGTAGGGTCAACTTTCAGGTTTAATTCAAAAGGTTTCACAACAATATTGCATTAACCATTAAGGAATTACAGCCACTTTTTTTACACAACGCCTCCATTTTCTGAGGCCATAAGTAATTGGACAAAGTTAATTTATTGTTAATACAAATCATCATTTTTACCCTGCAGGCTGCCGCGTGAGCAAGGTATTGTATTCGCTCCTGTGTGTGTGTGTTTGTGAACAAACAAACTAAAAAAAGGCTGGATGGATTCTCACCAAACCTGGTGGAAATATTACTTGGGTTACTGTCTCCAGATGATTAACTTTTGGACTTTTGGAAGAGGCTGGTCAAAGGTAAAGGTCAAGGTCAAGCAAAACATAGGCCAAAAAACACATTTACCATAATATCTTCACTTTCAATGTGGCTACAGATTTTATCAAAAGCTCATATTGATCAGTAAAATATTTGTGATCGATTGGTATAACTCATCATATGAAGTCATATGTAGCTTAAAAAAATACCTTGCTCGACTACGTGTGGTCCCTCAAAGCTCACTTCATGTATTGCTGACAATAAGTATTCATAACTCATCATATAAACTCAGTGTGCAGAGCATGCAGGTATGCATCAGCCTTCTGATGCCTTTCATTGCAGCCACTTTTCTTTAGACAAGATGGATATTTGAACATTTTCAAGTCACTGAACTAAGAAATGTAATTTAGATCAATACATGGAATGGACTGCATTTCTATAGCGCTTTTCCATCTCAAACAGATGCTCAAAGCGCTTTACAATAATGGGTCACATTCACCCATTCACGCACACACTCACACACTGATGTCAGCATGCTGCCATGCAAGGCGCTCAACTGCACACCAGAAGCAACTTGGGGGTTAAGGACCTTGCCAAAGAACCTTTAAGGCGCAATTTCACCGAGACATTTGGGCCAACATAGACGAAGGTATTTGCAAACGTCTGTGTCCGCTGGCCTCCGTTAGCCTCCCCTGGCCTCCGCCAGTCTACGCTGGTCTACACTGATGAACGTCAACCGCATCCAAAAGTTTTCAACATTTAAAATTTCTCAGCATTTGCCGACATACCTCTGGCTATGTTGGAGACCGTTAGAGAAAGTTAATCTCCGTTATGACCAACTTCCCTACGCTAGCCTCCGCTAGCCTAAGTTACTGGTGCGATCGTCTACGCTGGCTAATGTTTGGATGCTGCATCGCCCTGCCTGCTCAGAATCACTAAACAGTGGTGTGTCGACCTCCTCTCCCGCACGTGGCCATGTTGGCAAAAGTCCTGCTTGTTCTAATGGCACACAGCCTCCTGTTGTGGAACGCCAAGCTGCATTAGAGGTTCACTACCAAACTCCAGTAACATGATTTTTGCTGACGTTTGGCCAATTTTCTTGATTTTGCCCTGTGTTCATCAAATACTGGGTTAAACGTTATAGTGAGATTGTGCCTTTAGTGATTTTCCGGTCTGACAGGGATTTGAACTGAGGATATTCTGGTCTCAAACCCACCTCTTTAACCTTTAGACCATCACCTCCTCGTGCACCCCACCCCCCATCAAGTATTAAGAAATACAAACAGTATGGTACTGTGTGGTATATCTGTCTAGAGTCGGAAGCTCTGAAAAACTGAATGAGAAGGAGACGAGTGAGGGAAGCCACCAAGACACCCTTGACAACTCTGAAGGTGTTATAGGCTGCTATGGCTGTGATTGGAGAAAATGTTCACAGTGCAACCTTTGTCTATTGCATCATTAGTTATCCAGCTTCATGGTGTAGTAGTACAGAGAAGGATTTTTTGAAAAAAGATGTGAAATTTCAGTTAAACTTTGCCAGAAGGCAAATGGGAGACTCGGGCCTTGGTTTGACCTGTGTTCTTGTGTCAAAGTCGTTCTCTGCGCCACTCCACCATGAAACTGTACTACGGGAGTCTTTGTGGGGAGAGGTGGATAAAAAAGGAACCACAAACAATGTGAGGTAAAAATGCTGCCTGTTCCTGAGAAAGCTGACGTGTTGTGACAGTGCAGTGACTGATTGCCACTGTTGATGGATGCATGTTTAGTTTTCCTTGAGGGTAGTTGTAGAACTCAGCGTTTGACCCATCACAGAGGATGTGTGTCCTTTTGGCAGTTTGAGAGTGAAAATCTCAGCAATCCACAAGCAACAGTCATAATAACCATGTAGTTCAGTCCTAGTTGGGGCATATATCCTGCCTGAACCTGGGGGCTCAGTGTTGTTGACCGTGCTGCCCTGGCGTGATACAGTAATTTCCACTTTTAGTGGCTACCAGTTTTTAGTGATAAAACTTGCACCTTTTATTTCTTAGCAGATGAGGCGCTGGGATGAAGCATTTCTGGGCACCCTCTCTGCGCTTTTCTACTTGAAAAAAACACTATAAGGACATGGGGTCTTAGACTGAACAATGTGCCCAGCATATAAGGATATATGGAAAGATATTAAGCGGTATTTCATTTAATTCAAACCAGTTAGGGAACAATAAATTTAAGACAGAACCCAAAAATCAGAAACATTAAAATACAGATTGTGCTCGGAACATACTGAATAAAAAAAAATTCTGTTTTGTAGCCCTGATAAAAACTGAAAAAATATATCTTGTAACTTTTATTTTTAAATATTTTCTTCTGCAAATAAAGGAGGCATTACAATTGACTTAACTCATATGTCAGTTGATAAAATGGAAAATGTGCAGTTGGAGAAAATTCAGTGCCAAAGTTTTTACCCAAGTTATATTCAAACAAATGCCCCAAGTGTATATTCTTTCATACATCCAACATTGATTCAAGCATCATGTGATGTGTGAGACTGCGCGTGAGATTAAGAAATCAGTATGGTTAAGGTGTCACACAGGCAGGTTTCTGTTTTCCCGGTACGACCAGACCACTCCATCCACTCATTTGCCTTTTGCAATTCACTCGTTACCGTACGGGTCATGTCTCTTTGGAAGGTCACATTCACTGTTAGTATGTGACATCAGGAGCTCTGAAAAAGCTCCATCATATATTGCTTTGGACATGAGATCAGGCTCGGTGCCTGCAGTTGGGTGTGAGCGTGCATGCAAGACACTATTTTGTGGCAGTGATTAAGCCTCTCAAAGTGTAATTTTTAATGGATGAGCACAATGTTTCCCCAGCAGCATTCTCTAACATAACACACTGCAGGATGCTAAGAGTAATAATGGCATGTGCACATGAAGTAGATAATTTGGTTTAGTTAAGCTTTATACATCACTGGTTTGAAGGGTTGATACCTGCGGGCTAAGATGAGACTGTTTTCTTGCATTTGGATAATTACTACCTCAAAAATACCCATAAGCCCACATCAAAAAGGAACCCAATGTCACTATGAGGCAGAGCTGTTTCTCCCATTATGTGATAAAAGAAGAAATGGAAGGAAGTGGAACACCTCAGTTTGTGGCCCCTGTCACTCACTGGTTAATTAAATCCCTATAGTTGTTCTACAGGGAGGTTCTGTTGCTTCTGGATGATGACACAGGAGGCGTGAAGTCCATCCATTCATGCAATCACACCGCGTTTTCAAAGGAAATCGTCACAGTGAAATTGTTATGAACTGTAGTTGTTTTGTTTTTGGTTTTGTTTTGTTGGGTTTTTTTCTCAAAGAAATCTCAGGTCATAGAGGGAAGGAAGCACTTTTAAATACTAAAAATGTTTTTGATAATTGCTCTGCACAGTACAACCCCAAACCAGAAAAAGGTGGGATGTGTAGAAAGTGCAAATTTAAAAAATGAAAAAATACAGTGGTCCTTACATTGACTTCTGTTTCATTGCAGACAGTATGAACTCAAGATATTTCATGTTTTGTGTGGTCAACTTGATTTCATTTGTTAATATACATCCATTCCTGCATTTAAGGCCTGCAACACATTCCAAAAAAGTTGGGATGGGGGCAAATTAGGGCTAACAATGAGGTTCAAAAAATAATAATGATGTTATTTCAAACAGGAGATCAACAGGTGATTGTAATCATGATTTGATACAAAAGCAGTATCCACGAAAGACTGAGTTTTGGATGAGCAAAGATGGCCAGTTTGTCAACAAATGTATGAGAAAATGATTAAAATCTTTAAAAACAATGTTCCTTAAAGAAAGATTGGAAGGGATTTGCATAGTTCTCCCTCTACAGTGCATAATATCATTAAATGATTCAAGGAATCTGGAGGAATTTAACTGCATAAAGGGAAAGTGCGCAAGCCTAAACTGAACACCTGTGATTGCCGATCCCTCCGATGGCACAGCGTCAAGAACCATCATTCATCAATAGCTGATACAACCACATGGGCAAGGGACTACTTTGGGAAACCTTTCTCAAGCACTACAATCAGGAGTTACTTTCACAAATGCTACTTAAAACTTTACTGTGCAAAAAAGAAGCCTTATCTTAACCTTGCCCAGAAGCGGCATCGACTTCTCTGGCCTCCGTGGCATTTGGGTCGGACCATCAAACAGTGGAAACATGTATTGTGTTGAGACAAATCAGTATTCAAGATCTTTTTTGGAAGAAATGGATGCGGTGTGTTCCAGACCAAAGACAAAAAGGACCATCCACGCTCTTTGCTTGGTAAAAGTAATTTACACTTCTGTGGTGGCAGCATTAATGCAGAAAAGTACATTGAGATTTTAGGGCAATGTTTGCTGCCTTCAAGATAACATCTTTTCCAGGGACATCCATGCATTTTTCAACAAGACAATGTAAAACCATATTCTGCACATATTACAAAGGCATGGCTGCGGAAGAAGCCTCATCATTCCCGCAGATGCTTGCTTGTGATATTGGGGATTGGTGATTAGATCTACACATTCCCCAATCAGAGCCCACAGGTGGATGCAGGGGTGGAGGCGGTTCTGAGCAGCAGTGACATGGATGCAGTAATTGCAGCGTTTGATAGGCAGTGGGGGAGCTTGGAAATTTGTATCTTAAATCGCCTCCCCAATCTGGAGGGAGTGTTTGTGGACAGTAGGAAATATGTGGTAATTATGTGTATGCAGAGCAGCTCGAGTTGTTCACCTAAACTAGCTCACAGGTTTGCATCATTTCTGTTTTTGATGGTGTTGTAGTTCGTACAATGATATAACCTTAAGAGGATGTTAAAATCACATGCTCATATAAAGTAGCAACATTACAAAGAGTACATTTGTGACATAACCAGAAGGGGTGGACCATATGGTCCTGTTGGTTACATGGTCCATATGGTTCTGTTGGTCATATAATCCAAATAGTCCTGTTGGTCAGATGGTCCATGTGGTCCTGTTGGTCAGATGGTCCATATGGTCCTGTTGGTCAGATGGTTCATGTTGTCCTGTTGATCAGATGGTCCATATGGTCCTGTTGGACACATGAGAAGGTATCAGTGTGGACATAATCGGAACGTTGGCATATATGTCTAAATTGAAAACAGAATAACGTTCACTATGTAATATTTGTTAACATTCCATGTTGGTTATTCTATGGTCACATTGCAACATTACAAAGAGGACATCTGGGACATAAACAGAACATTCCCACACAGGTTCCCTGTTAGTCACCCAGGGAGGTTTCATCGCGGTATGTTCCCGACATGACTTCAGATGAACGTTTCATTGTTTTACAGTAACACACAGGGGTTAAAGTGGGTCGGAAGGGTCCAGAACGATGTTCCAGCATCTTCGATAACTTTTTCCACAACTGCCGTTAAATTCCAAGCACAAAAAAAAAACTATCGCTGCAGCAGAAACAGCGCTGCTCCGACTCATTAACAAGAAAAGAGTATGACTTTCCATTTGAATAGGATGAGAAGTAATAATTGATTCACAATATTCATTTGCAAATGTGCCATTGTGCATTTTAGACCAAAGGATACCTCAAATTTACAGAAGCCCCCAAGAAATGGATCCAGATCTGCTTGGAGATAAATGAGTTTCAATTCCTGTTAACAATGTGTTATTCCATCAGCTGTGTAGGCTAACGTAATGTAACCATTGCTTGTAGTACAGTCCTGATCATTCTGTATCCTGCAATCAAACTATAATCTTTGCACTTTAAATAAGTATATCCAGTCTGCAGTTGCACATCAAACTTGATCAAATCTGGCAGCCCGGCATCTATACAATGTTGGAAGTTTGCATTCGCCAAGCCCAACTGTGTCATGGACCAGCGCTTCATAGTACCTCCCTAAAACATATACTGGAGTCAGGAACAGCTAGCTGCAATGCAATGTTATCGTTGGTAATAAAAATGAAATCTGGCCAAAGGAAAAAAGTCACAGAGCGGTGTTAGATATGACGAGATTAAACTGTGTCTCGTTTAAATTTCGAAGCCGTTAATCCCGGGTTTGACTAAAAATGTTTTACTTCTGATACTTTTGCAGCTTTGACATTTCATGTACAAGTTTCACAGCCCACTGGGTTGTTGTATGTTCTCAAAGCAATTAGACCCACCGAAAAGACACCACAAAATCTCAAGTTTCTAAAAGTGGGAAAACGCTGTACGCCCACACCTGTACACAGCAGTTGATGCACATTACCGCAGACGCCACAAAAGGGCTGCTGATGCCAACAGGATACAGTGAGAAGCTTCCTCAGAGTCACAGGTTAAAGGTCAAGAAATTCCAGGCTGTAATACTGTGACGTGCTGTCACTTCTTAGACTGAAGGCATTTCAGGTGGTGAATATTAAGTGCCTGTGCATCCTCAGTGCATAATGTGGGTGATTTCTGTGTGCGTCAGTGTGTATGCACAGCTTTTATAGATATGTGCTTGTCAGAGTACATATGGAGGAAGCGAAGTGCTGCTGGGTCACTCTGTGCAACACAGAAACTATTTGAAGCTTTTGCCTTTGATGTGGTTCCAAAAACGCAGCAGGATCTCATTCTCGGAGCTGCTGGGCTGCTTGTGGGAAAAAATATGATGCTGTGTAGTAGCTACTCTAATTCCCCACATTACAGTGTGATTTTATAAATTTAGAATGTTTACATTTTGTTGTATTGGCCAGAAACATGATGCCAATCGAACAATTCATTTCATCTGATGAGAAGACAAAAACTGAACACTAATGAATAAATTCCACAAAATAGACGAGAGAACTATATTCTAAACATTTGCGATCGCACCTGTCTCTTTGTCCACAAGAAATGTAGTGGATGGATTTTGAGGGAATTGTGTTGAAAGACGATCCCCAGGTGATGGAATAGTTTATTTTAAGAGACAAATCCATTTATGTAGCCAAATTATTCCTTTTATCACTTGTGAATTATGGTCTGGCTTTGTACCTTTGCATAGTCTGCCCCTAGTCTGTTAGGAAGGATCGCCTGTCTGTCTGTACTGTGTGTGCTTTTTGACCTTGACATCAATAAAGTGACTTTATTTTAAAGGTGTTCTCTGTGGGGTCCACTGACTTGTCTTACTAGAGCTTTGGTTGTGGTGATGCTCTTTTGGTGCGCTCTGTTCTTCTCTGCATTCTGATTTTGTTTTGGAGAACATTTTTCTGTCTCTCTTCTTGGAGAGTGCAGATGTGCTACTTCTTTTTCCTCCATCTCTCCCTCTGAGTCACTTCTAGTCATGCCTGAGGCCATCTGATGGTAGAGAGTCAGTTGTGGAAGACTGACAGTTGAGGAAATTATGTGGGCACCATGACAATGAGTGTCCATGACCCTTGGGTCGGGAAAGTGAGATTTGTTGCTGAGGTCTCACAGCAATGTTGTTAAAAGATCATACAAAGAACTGTGAAAACACCAGAAACCTGTGAAACCACAGTTGCACATATTGAAAATATTTACAAGTCACTAAATATGTCTTGGACTTCATTTCCATCAATAATTAAGTGATACAGACCATATGGTACGCCACAGTAAATCTGTCTGGAGTAGGCAGTTCTCAAAAACTCAGTGAGCATGCGTGTGAGGGAAGCCACCAAGACAACTCTGAAAGAATTATAGGCTTCCATGGCTGTGAATTTAGAAACTGTCCATTGTGCAACTTTTTCTTGATGGGTGATCATTCATACAGCTTTATGGTGGAGTGGAACAGAAAAGCATTTTGAGACAAGAAAACAGATCAAATCTAGGTTTGACTCTGCCTTCTGGCAAACTGTAGCTTAAATTTCACATCATTTTCAGAAAATCCTGACTCCACCATGAAGCTGTATGATCGGTGATGCAACAGACAAAAGTTACACACTGCACAATATTTCCAATCGCAGCCACAGAAGCCTAGAACTCCTTCAGAGCTGTCAAGGGTGTCTTGATGGCTTCCTTCACTAGTCTCCTTCTTGCACGGTCACTTGAAATATCAGCTACAGTTTTTCACAAGACACAAGAGACTCAAGCCCAAATTTAATGTTTCCTTGTAACAAAGTCCTTCTCTGTTCAAGTGTTTGTACACACAAACGTCCTTTCTTCCAAAAGGCAGGAGTGTAGTCATGTGATGCATACTTTTTCTAAAGTTAACCCTTGTGTTGTCTTGCGGGTCAAAAGTGACCCACTACCATGTTTAGCTGTAGAAAAAATACCTTAAACTATCTTTTTCCAACTTGAAATTTTATGACTTTTCCTAAAGGGACCCCATCATTAGAAAAAGTGATACTTTGTTTTTGTTTGTGTTTCCATGTGGGCTGTACACTACTAGGGTACAAAGATTGTCTTATGGGTCATTTTTGACCCATGAATTATAAAAGCATTTAAACACCAGAAAAAAGTTCAAAGGCCACACACAAACTCTCTCTAATACACAGATACACACACCTCCACACACACACAAACACACATATCAAAGAAACT
>OMMV01187994.1:0-11849 GCA_900302635.1 Chatrabus melanurus | reverse complement strand
TCTTGGTCAAAGGAATTATTAGCCTCTAAATGTGATTTTTGGGCGTATTTCTGGAGAGGAGCTGCTGTCCGCCATCTTGAAAAAATTCAGCAGCTGTGCGGTGAGTCATGAGTACTGCTGTCTCTTTATAAAAGTTTGGAGGGGCAGCGGCTTCACAGGGGAGGACTCGCATACACTAAACACGCAGACATGGAAATTTCATGCACTAAACATGCGTGTGTGGCTGGACCGAGAATGTAAACGGAGCAGAAAAGCTTTGAGCACAGAGCTTCAATCTCTTCTGCTTCATTCTCTTCACAGGACGTCATTTAGCCACTAAATCTTTACATAGGAAATAGTTGTTGGCTGCTATATTAATGTTTAAAATGTCATTCATAGCACCTTTAAATAATTGCTGTTGTTAGTTCTGTGTATTGTATGTGTGAATTAACAACATTGACTATCGTAATGTTTTATTTTCGGTATTACCACGTAAGAGTATGAGATATCTACAGATGGCACACTACACTGCTGCTAGAGTTTTGACGAAACCCAGGAGGTTCGATCACATCACAGCTGTTCTGGTTTCCCTTCACTGGCTCTCTGTGACTGTAAGGTCAGATTTCAAGGTTTTGCTGCTGACATATAAGGCTCTAAATGGTCATGCACCCAACTATGTTGCTGAGCTAGTTAAGCCTTATGTGCCTCCTCGTGCCCTGCGGTTGCTGGATGCGGACTCGCTCTCAAGCCCCAGGGTTAAAAAGAAGACAGCAGGCTTTAGATCCTTTTCCTGCCATACTCCGACCTTGTGGAATATCCTGCCTGTTAGTATTAGAAAGGCAACTTCCATTGACTCTTTTAAGACTGGTCTTTAAAAAAACTTATTTATTTTCTATTGCCTACCATTAGTTTTATGGTTTTATCTTATTTTAATTACACTTGCTGACTGTACATTTTAATTGTTTTTGTAGTTTTAAATTTGATTTTACCTGGGGAGGTGGGATCTTCATTTACTGTTGTTCTGGAGTTATTTTCAGCAGTTTGTTGATTTTTTTTCTTTCATTTAAAGTGCTCTATAAATGTATTATTATTATTATTATTATTATGTTGTTGTTGGCACTCTATTTATTTTAAAATACATATTTGCACATTTACTAAAAATTCCGTCACCCCCAACATTAAATTATCACGGCCCCACCAAGAAAAAAACGTCTGGAGCCACCACTGGATCAAACCTACCCTCTGTGTCTCATTTCACTTGGAAATACTACTTCAGTCATAAAATGACACAAATAATGACATGTCATGTACAGTGGGAAAAAATTGCCTTCGTGTTGTGTTTGTGTGCTTACTCGCCGACTGCTCCACAGATTGTGACTGCTCCAGGAGATGCTCCTTGGCTTTGACTGACTGGGACAGCACAGTGGCCAGGAGCTAAAACACCAAACGCACACTCGACATGAAACATTTACCGTAATCATTCAGACCCCAGAGCTGCCGTTTGACTCAGCTCAGTGAGCTAAGTGCACATAGAGTGTGTCCTGTGACCCGTGGTATCCCCTCTTCCTGCCATTTACCAATAACCACAAAATGCCCAAATAAATACTTTAAAAAAAATTGATGACATCTCTGCAGCAGTAATGCAATTGCATTTATCTGCGGTTACTGTTGTTATTTAAAGGATAAGTTAATTTTTTTACAATGCTCGTCACATTAAACATCATTAGCAATCAAGCCTCTGAGTGCTTTGCTCACCTTTGATGACTGCTTCATTTGGAAGAAATCCATTTAAAAAATTTGTTAAGTAATGAATGAGATTCAATGTGGCAGCCGTAATTGAAGTTTAAAATCCACCGGATGCTCAAAAAGGCAACACTGGCTACCAGGATCCTAAAATTAGCAACAAGGCTTCACAAGCAACTTGATAGGCCCGCTTGTCTTTATTTTTTTTGTTATGATCATTTTGCATGTTAAAAGATGTCCACATGGTCCAAAATAGGAGGTTCACTGGTCCTCACCTCTATCTATCAGAACTCAAAATTTCAGAGCGGAATATGCAGTAGTTTTTACAAAGTTACTTATGGAAATTTTGCAGATCCAGTCACTGACTGACTCCAATAATCCCATGCATACAAAATAATACTCAAAATAACACAATACAATGGCGCCTGCCACAATAGTGCCAGTTCTGTATATTTTGTTCAAATATACCAGTTTCTATTAACCCTGCCCCAGTCTTAGAAGTTAGCTGTGGTCAGTTTGTTTACCACGAAAGTGGTACATGGTAAATCCCTATAGTGTATAAATGACAAGCAGTATATGTTGTAAGAAATCACAAAATGCAAGAAAGCATTATTAACTGTACTAATCAATTTAAAGGTTTGGAAAATGTCATTTGAGTTCATTTAGAGCTCTATTACAGGTTCCCCATTTATAGCCACATATTTCCTTTATAGTAACTTTTTTTTATATCAAAGATAAGTAGAGCATTCAGAGGCTTGACTGCTAACAATGTTTTAATGATTAAGGTTGAAAAATGTGAACTTGTCCTTTAAGATGAAAGCCGATAGCATTTATATCCTGTGATAAAAATATATTTAGAGTGCCTTGAACCCGTGGAAGAACATGTCTGCGGGATACCCAACATCACACAATCTAAATTAACAGAAAAATGACATTATGCAAATTATACAGCAAGCTAATATACACCACCATGTCTTAATACTAGATATTAAAATACCCTAAAATATACCCTAAAAAAGAGATGATATATTAAAAAAAAAAAAATCAGAACACTAAGAAATGACCTGTTTTTTGTGCCTGTCACTTTAAATGTAAAGGAGCTGCTGCTGCTGGCCACACCCCCTCTGAACAGTCTGACCAGTGCAGTGGGTCGGAGTTTCATGAATCAATGTCACATGTCCTTCAACCACAACCTATTTATGCTTAGCAGTGTCCGACAATGCCAGTTGCTCAACACGGATTGGTCCATCCTCATGTAAGGACTTTGCAAAAGATCAGGTGCATTTGGGAACAAGTATTTCCTCAAAAATGTTTCGCTCTTTTCAACAAAAAAACCCCCAATATGCTTGATTTTATTTTTTTCCGACAGGACCTGCTATAAATACACAGATAAATGTACGGCACGTCTCACCTTGACTCCTTCTGCTTGTGCGTGCAGACCCGGAGCGTTGAGGCCGTGAGTGTTCACACCTGCCGTGGGTGCAGGGTGCGGACTGGGTGCAGGCGTGGTCAGAACGTGTGTATTGCCAGAGCTCTGCATGCTACTCAATGACCGAACGCTGCCAATGCTGCCCACACTGCTGCTGCGCTCCCCTCCTACACATGCATACACATTATAGGTTAGTGCACACTCTAAAAAAACCCCAAACGTGCGACAAATAAAAGGAACACGGCAATTAATGAGTGGAGAAACTGTGTACCTTTCCTACAAATGTTCGTTCATGATGCCATGTTTTCCGTTCACCAGTCCTGGCTCTGGAATTTATCTCGGCATTGCCACACTCATCCGATCTGACACGCCTGTTTTTCATTTCCCCTTATCAATGCTGTGTTCAAGACGGCAGTAAATTCTGAAAATCCATGTCGGGAACTTGCGAGATCCAAAAAGCGTGCGTTCACTCGATCAACTCGGAAAACAATATGTATACCCGCAGTAGCACATTTTCGTTTTGTTGTTGTCTTGACAAGGAACACATACGTAAGTTATTACAACTGTTAATTGTGAGTAAACAAATGGAAAACGTCTGACATGAGAGTATTTCTATTTGTAGTCAGTGACAATGTCAAGTATTGCAGACGTCTTTGCAAAAACTGTAATGTTGGCAACTTAACTATGATATAAAGAACACAAATATATCATTTCTAAAAGTAAATGATTTGTTAAAAGTAATTAAATAGCATTTGTAAATTATGGCTTTAACAATCATGGAGGAGGACGCCATGATTCTATTTGTTATCACGTCGACTCGGATAAATCTGAGCACTGAATTTACACGCGAGTTTTCGAGCAAAACATCTGACCCAACATTGCGTTCAAATAATTTTGTCTGAGTTGGAGCTCATAGTTTCACACTTGCCGACATGTCGTGACCGCAGCACAAATACTCATGCAGCATTAAACGTTCGGAGAGTCTATTTGCCCGGTGGCCGGGTACGACAAAGTCGGTTACATGGTTTGGTACACGGTGGCAGGCGACCAGTGAATGTCATACCGGCAGTGGAGCACGTGACATCGTAGAGCGCAGTTTCGTCAGTTTCCACAAAACAAAATTCTATCCGTACGTAGCCGTGTTAGTTATCCCTTAGGGTTAGGAACAGGGTTTGGGTTAAGATTATCGTCCCATAGCCATTCGTACGTGGCATGTATGATAAATTCAAGCTATGACCCATTGTGGAGTGTGAGACGCTGTGGCGTAAGCGGTAGGGTGTCGGACTTCTGAGCCAAATGTGCCGTGTTCCAGTCATGTTACGCATTTTCCTTTTTTCTATTTCAAGCATAAAATGCATACATGACGATCATCATAACCATGCACTATTACAAGTATTTTGGAATCAGAGAAAGTGTTTAAGATCGTCACTTCAAAATGTAATTTTGGCCCCAAGTACGGATAGAAAACAAAAGTAAAGGTACGTAGCCTCCTGCTGCCCGTGTATTGAACCCATATATCTGTATTTTCTTACCCGACCACCGGGCAAACTCTGCCATTTCTAGTGTATATGGTGCAACGGGCATTTTATACAAGTCGATACATGGAGGTAGAGCAGGTAGCTCAGTGGATAAGGAGCTGGCCTGCCAATATGAAGAGCTGGGTTTGAATCCCGCTCATGCTACCAGTCTGTGTCCTTGGACAAGATACTTAATCTACATTGTCTCTGTCCACCCACCTGTAAATGGGTACCGACCGTGGCTGGGGAAGTAACCTGTGTCAGACTGGCGTCCCGTCCAGGGGGAGTCGTGGACTCTCATCCGCTTCACGCTACGGAATCCAGAGATAAGCACCGGCACCAACAGGCATTAGGGCCTTTATAGGACTTACTTCTTCTATACATAGTGATCTGGTATGCAACAGCATTTTACTGTCTTCAGGCAGGTATTTATCCGTTGGCCGTGCACATGACATCAGGTATAGGAATTGCGTACCCTGGGATCGTGCACACACATACAATTTTGATAATATTGCGGCAGGTACGCGATATGCAAATCTAAATGACCGTGCATGGTGACCGGGTACGTAACCTACATTCTTTCGGCTCTGCAAACGGCGACTGGTCAGATAGTTCGGGCCTTAAACTTTACGTCAGAATTTCTCAGGTGCCAGTTTCCAGGTAATATGGGCTCCGTTTCAACACGTTTTTGTCGTGTTGGTTAACAGGTTTCTGTTCAACTTGAACTCAACCATTCTAGCCACCTGTTCGTTTGTAATCTTAGCCTGTTGATGTCATTTTAGCGTTTGGCCTGATTTTGAATTGAGTTGCTCGCTGCTGTCTGAATTCCTCCAGAATTTTTTGAAAACAAATTCTATGGTAGTTTCAGTTTTTTTCTTTCTTTAACTCTGCTTGAATTTGGACTTGAATTCCGCTTAGCTTTCTGCCTGTACGTGAGCCTTACTTGTTGGTTCCCTGGAGTTTGTCACAAATATGGCTAACCTTAGTTAGCCTAGCTAAGCTAACAATCGAATTACTATAGCTATTGAGAGTTTTTGTTTTCTGTTTGCTATTGAAGAAATACCTAATAAAGTAATGCCATATATCTGACATTTAAATGAGTCATTTAATGAGTTTGAGGACAGAGAAAACAGAACATTGGTTTTATTTTGTGGTTGATGGAGCGCAAATGCATGGAAACGGTATTTTCCGGGTCCCAGGTAAAGTGAATTCTGCTGCAGCATTTCTATCCACCACATTCGTTCTGTTCGTTGCCAGATTGTTGTTAAACCTAGACTCACACATTCCAGCTGGCTGTTCTTTTGTAATCCTAGCCTGCTTATTGCATGTTTGCCCGCTTAGCCTGATTTTTGGATCGTGTTTGCAGCATTAGCGCTGCCTGAATTGTTCTGGTATTATTTGATCTACTCTCGTTGTATTTGAGCTTGAATGCTTCTTCGGCCCTTCTTATATCTTAGCCTTAATTGATTTCTGAAATGTCTGCTCACAACAGTTGTTGCCTATATGATCAACGGCTAACCTAGCTAAGCTAATCACCACAGCAGTTGTTGCTTCTGTTTGCAGTTGAATTTGGACATGAAATCCGCTCAGTTGTTTGCGTGAAGATCTGTTACCAACCCGTGTCAATTTTTAGAATATGATTAAAGTCTTTGGTTCTAGGCATGATGTGAAACTGTATTTGAGACTGTAGGTGGTCCTCCAGCCGTTTGGGGATTGATGTCAGGAGTGGCACTTCAGCCGCCTTAAAACAGATTGCAAAGCTCTGCATTGGAACAGATCTTTTAGTTTTGCTCTCTGTGGGAGTAACTCAGCCACTGCCTTCTGTTTAAGGGCAGCATGCATCATGAAGGGCATGGGGGGGGAAAGCTGTTTGGACCCTCATCTCTGGACAAGAAGAAATCACCAGAGAGCACCAACGGTCTTGTGTCTGGAGGGTGGCGACTGGTGCGGTGCTGAGGGATTTCCACTATGCAGCGGCACACAGGTCCAAACCAGAGACAGCTCATGCAGGAGAGCGGGTGGACTTAGATCTCTCTAGAGGATCCTTGGGTACCATTGGAATAACGGGCAGTTATTTAGGGAGACTCGGACAAGGCGTACAACTGGCAGTGTTTGGGAACATCAGCTACAGCACTACAGCTATGTGGCACCGTTTTCTGAGCTTGATCCACCGCAAAGATGCCTCAGTGCTGAGGACCCCAGCAACAGGAAAAAGCCAAGGGGACGCCCACGTTTCACCTGGCTGCAGCAGATAGATGGGTGGGGATGGACCCATTGTCTGCCTGTGTGGTTGCCAACCAGGACAGATGGGGTTCTGTAGTATGGTGGAAGCCACCACCACATTCCCACTGACCTGAATAAAGCCTTTGTAAAATAACACTAAAGTCATGGAGCCACACAATTGGGTCCAACAGAGAGCCGTGCAGGATGCTGTGCATGTCACCTCCATAGTTTTGTTTTTTTTTTGAGAAGGAAAGTTCTTTTACAACAGCGTATGCAGTCATTAGATCTCACTGTAGCCTCACTGCACTGTTGGATGTGTGTTAGAGCGTGCTGACCACCATCATCAACAAAATGCCAAATGAAGGAATATCTTTTGAACAGATGGTGCTCATGTCTCCAGTAGATTTCCGAGATGTGCAGTGTCTGTGACAAGGAGCTTTGAAGCCATTCTGGTGGCGCCACAATTTATTAAGACAGAATGCCTTTAAATTGTCATCACTCTGTGACGGCACGTGGTTTCCCAAACACACAAATTTTTGATTGTACCTGTCAGAGGTTTGCGCAACACCCATATATCCTCACTTGTACTACTCTGTTGGCCCAGGGTAGGAGAACCTTGAGGACTTAGCTCTGCAGTCCGTGAACCTACAGGCACACATGCAAACACATAACACAAATGTTACCTACATTATTAAAAGTCTTCTTGTACCATTTCACCAAGATGGTCCTTCTATGATTTCAGATACTAATCTACTAAGAGTTCCACATGATATTTTATATATGTATTTATATGAGGGTTGGCTGAAAAGTTCATACTTTGACTATGGAGTCATGACAGCTCAATAAAACATAATTCAATTAAATTTATTTACATAGTGCCAAGTCATAAGTCATCTCAAAGTGATACGTACTGTGATATGCACTTTCCTTACCACTGTGGCCCATGAGCAAGCACATTGGCGAGAGTGGTAAGGAAAATCTCCCTAATCATTTTTTGTTATTTTACAAGAAGAAACCTCAAGCAGACCAAACTCGGTGGGGTGGCCATCTGTTGTAGCCATTCTATCAGGACAGAACAGAAGGAACAAAACAAGATTGACAGAAAATGCAATAACATAACAGAAAAGTTGCAACTGACGCAAACAATAAAAATTGTTGTTTGCAATGACAGGATAATTGAATAGAGGACAATGAGGTGTACTTCAGGGTCTCAAAGAAACAGGCTGCGTAGCGTTAGTGTGCATGTTGATGCCGAATCGCACTCATTGAGGTAGACTTCCCGGAGCACATTCTAAACCACAAGATCTTTCAATGTTTCTGATAACTAACTGTGTCGTTTTTATTAAGGTACTGCTATGTTTGTTGTTTTGTCGAAGATGTTGAAAGATGGTAGTAGTGAGCATTTGTCAAAATAGAAAAATTTTGCCATTGCGTAAAGGCCATTGTAAATGTGGACAACCTTCCAAAGGGCCACATAATAAATAAACTTTGGGCTATTTTTGCCAGGATGTTAAGGCTAACAAGGCCAAGCACCTAGGAAAGCTGACAGTTACTTTTTCATGAAGACAATGCCCCAGCTCACAAGTTGATGCTGGGCAGGAATTGGCTTCCACTTGGTTGACCACCCGCCATTACTCTATTGATTTGGCAGCATCGGAATTCTATCTGTTTCCAAGCATGACAAAAAAAGATTTTGAAAAAAATGGCTGATGGCGTCATTGTCGCATCAATGACGCGTCAGGGTGAACGCATCTAAGCCAAGGGGATACAAATGGCACAGCACTGTTGAAAGAAGTGTATGGGCATTAAAGGGGACTATATTGAAAAACAAAATAATTATCTACTAATAAAGTAAATTACATTCTTATCTCACAAGGGAATCATGGGAAACCGATGAACTTCTCAGCCAACCCTACATATGTTTATTTAAATATATATTTGTATGCAAGCAATCATGCAGGCTCACAAACCTACATTCACTCTCCTGCAAATTCATTAAGATGAATAATTATAATGATTGCACCATCTGTTGATAAATTTAAATAATAACAGCATAAATCCCTGTAGTCCAATTAGCCTTTAGGCAGGTCCATCGTTACAAAGTCTGTTTTGGGCAGACAGGCACTGTTCAGACCAACTTAAATTCATCTTCAGTGTCTCTCAGGCTTTGAACGCTATCAGCAGTGTCAGACTGAACTACAGGACAATCGGTGTAAAATGGTTCTTTTGTGTCAGTTTTCAATTATATGATGTGAAAGCATAAAAAAAGGATGCATTAGAGTTGAATATTTTAATTAAGTGTCGGCTCACTCAAATTACAAGTAAAAACAAATTTGTGGCTGGTGATGTCTAGCCTTCGGCGCAAGTATGTCCATTTTGGGTTGATGTAGTAAAACACGGAGGCCTCCATGAGGGGGCCCGGCCCCATGTAGATATGAGGGGCTCATCTAAGCTCATGAATTTGTTGTTGCAATGAACAGATGGTTATGAATGCTATATTCCATTTCTGCTAAGAAACACCCCTAAATCCTAGCCTGGTGGACATGTTGGTTGTTACATGAGGAAGAAACCAGTTCTTTTTGGTTAACATCCAGATCTGGGTGGACATTCATGAGTATTTGACAGACTTCTTAAAAAAAACCCCAACAAGAACAACTGGAGAATGTGTATCATGAAAGTGTCATTAAATGTAGTGTGATCAGGATCCAGATCTGGCAGATTGTTGGCTGGTGGAAGGAGTTTGGACTATAGGTTCCACTGCAGGGACTCTGAGCAGAAATCTCAGCATCGATATCTGATCTCGTAATTGGTGTGAGCTGACTCTTAATATGACAATGATGACAGCAGCATACTGCATCCAAGTTTGTACTTGGACTGTCAAACCACAAAAGTCTCAGTATGTTTTACTTCTTCTGACAATCCACAATCTTGCATTATGATGTCATAAAGAGCTATAGAACCTATAGTAGAAGACCAGCCTCTAGGTCCCGTGACCAACTCTCTAGAACAAAGGTTTGAAAGTATTTTTGGGATCCCTGATAGATTCTGAGTAAATTTAGCTTGGGCTCACATCCTGAAATTTCCAGGCATTCTGGGGAGAGGGGGTAATCAAGGTCAAATGGGGGGTCAAAATTTAAAAATGCTCCAATTATGCCAAGAAGCATATCAAATTATTCGCATGGTCATAAAGAATCTAAAAATGTATGGCTTGTTAGGGATATGACCTTATTTAAGGGTGCTATCGCTAAAACCGTTCAAAGGTCAACACACTTTTGACTTGAGGACAATGTTGCAAATGTAGTTAACATGGTCCGATTTTCATAATTTTGGTGTCTAATTATATGTTTTCTTGCATGACAAATTCAATGCAGTGACGTTTAACATTGTTACAGGTACGCTTGACCTTCAAATTCCAATATGGCTTCCAAAATCATTGTTGCCAAGATAAATCTTGCCAAAATGTCCATTTCAGTTTACTCACAGTTCGATATTGCCATCATATCCATCAGAATCAGAGTCGCTGTCACTAGTATCTGTATCAGAATCTGAATCTTCGGTGATTCCGGTAGTTGCAACATTATGCAGGAATCTGGGAAGTGTTGGCTGTGAATAGCGTATTGGCATTTGTCCTCTGTAAGGCTCCAACCATGTTGCAAAGGCGATGGTGGGGCGTTTACACATTTGTGCATATATGACTGGTAATTTTGGAAGCCATATTGGAATTTGAAGGTCAAGGGTACCTGTAACAATGCTAAAAGTTGCTGAATTGAATTTGCCATGGAAGAAAACATGTAATTAGACACCAAAATTACAAAAATCGAACCATGTTAACTACATTTTCAATGTTGTCATCAAGTCAAAAGTGTGTTGACCTTTGAATGTTTTTAGCCATAGCGCCCTCAAACAAGGTCAGATCCCTAACAAACTGTACTTTTTTAGATTTTTTATGACCCTATAAGTAATTTGATATGCTTCTTGGCATAATTGGAGCACTTTTAAAATTTGACCCCTTTTTGACCTTGATTGCCCCCCCGGAATACCCGGAAATTTCAGGAGGTGAGCCCAAGCTAAATTTACTCAGACTCTATCAGGGATCCCAAAAATACCTTCAAACCTGTGTTCCAGAGAGAGAGTTGGTCACGGGACCTACAGGCTGGTCTTCTACTACTGCTGTAGCCCTGGATTATGAGGCAAGACGTTCAAAGTATTGAGTTGGAAAGTAAAATTGTACAGCACACCCTCTGTACAATGTGAAGCAGTACTTTTGTAGTGTTTCGTTAATTCAGACAGGCTGTTGGATGAAATATGCTGCAGCCTCAAGGTAGCTTTAATTAAGGACAAGAATAAACAGATAAAATACTGCATATGTCACGTGATCAAACAACTTATCTACTAACAGCGAGGCTTATCGATGATTTAAAATGATGCTACGATATGTACCTTTCTGACTTTGCTGCTCCTGAGAAGTGGAGAGAGAAGGAGTCGGGAGAGGAGGAGGAGTGGAGAGAGAAGGAGGAGAGATGGGAAGCGGAACATACCCGAAGGAGGAGAACGGCGGGAGAGACTGCGTGTTAGGGTGAGGAGGGGGAGGCAGATGCAAAGGGAGGACTTTGGAAGGGGGGTACGGGTGTCCGTTGACTGAGGCAATGGGACAGGGGTTGGGCCTGCGGAGCAGGAGGGTGTGGCATTGCTGGGAGGGGGAGTGACCTGAACTCAAGCCAGGAGGAAGGAGGTGCAAAACAACAACAACTCATCAGTCAACTTGAAACGAAACAAATCTAATCATATCAGAACATGTGTAAAAGAATAATTAAATCAAATGAACAAAGAGAAAAGGAACATTCATATATCCACAGGGAATATATTTCTATAAAATTAAAATATAATACAATTACAACAATAACGCAAAGTGAAATGTGAACAAAAGCATCACAGGCTAGCAAAGCAAGTTGGTTAAC
>OMMV01187974.1:0-11903 GCA_900302635.1 Chatrabus melanurus | reverse complement strand
GCCCCAAGGCGCTTCACAAGGGTAAGGTCTAACCTTACCCACCCCCTGAGCAAGCACAATAGCAACAGTGGTAAGGAAAAACTCCCTGGATGTTTTATAAGTATAGGAAGAAACCTCAAGCAGACCAGACTCAGAGGGGGGACCATCTGCTATGGCCATACTATCAAAGAGACACAAATACAAAAATACAAGCACAAAGTCCAACATGAGATATAACACATGCACAGAGTGTCCAAAATATATATATATAAACACACAATCTTCCTAATCCGTCTACGTCGATTCTGATGTCGTGTGTTGAAGTCCGGCAAATGGTGAGAGTGAGGAGTCCAGACGCCGATAGCTGGTAATCCAGTCCGCAGTCCAACTTCAGCTGCATGCACCGTGTCTTCCTCATCAGGACCTCAGGCAAAGGGGAGAGCAGAGCTGATGTATCTCTGCTCTGCTCTCCCCTTTGTAAATTCACTGGTTTAAGGGCAAAAGAAAACATTTTGACTTTTGTCCCTTGTCACCCCAGTTTACGGTACTAAAACTCAACGTTTGGCTGTTTGCTTTCTTCTTGGTGGCACATTGCTCATGTTCAAGGACACTTGAGTGCAAAGAGAACTGAACCTAATGAAGAGTCCATTCAGCCAAGTTTTTTTTTTTTTTTTTGGCTTACAGAAACATTTAGTTTTCTGTTACAGTTTTTGCATAGATTATCATTTCTCATTTTTATTTTCATTTTGTTAGATTTAAGGCCGCACCGGGCTGCAGGCCAGAAGAGTAACTGGATTCAGGGTGTGATTATTTTCCCTCTGGGGAAATGAGAAAATCCTGCACATTAATGTGTGGAGTAAATCTCAGAGGCTGTACTGTTTCACCTGAGGAATGGTCATATACGGTGATGTGACCTTTTCATGGATGACACATTGCGTGGCGCCTATTAGCACCATTACAGAACTGCCACGCGCGCTCTAACTGTACAATCCACAGCAGTGATTATACATCATGCTGAATAAAAATCCTGAGTATGAAAAAGACAACCCCAGCTACACAGCTCACAGCCACCACGTTTCCTCATTCTTACCTGATTTACATCTTTGCTGCTGAGTCCTTCTTTCTCACAGAGTTAACCATGTTTCACTGCCCCGTCCTTCTTTTTTCTGGCCGTCTTTCTTCACTCATCTCACCTCATGCTACATTTCTGTATTTTTTATTTTCCAAAGCACAACATCCACTCAGACTGTTGCATGTAAAACTTTTCTGAAGCAAGTTTGTTGTATTGGCAGTTGAGGATTAAGATATATATTGTCAAATTATTATGTTGAATCAGTGTGTAATCATATTCAGTGTGTATCTATGTGTATACAGTCAGGTCCATATGTAGTTGGATGGTGACACAGTTTTTGTGATTTTGCGTCTGTACACCACCACAAAGGAGTTAAAATGAAACAATCAATATGTGCTTGTAGTGTAGATTGTCAGCTTTAATTCAAGGGCTTTAACAAAAATATCACATTAACTATTTAGGAACTGCGGCCATTTGTATATATAGTGTCTCCATTTTCAGAGCCCATAAGTAAATGTTTATGTGTCTTGAACTTCATTTACAACAATTATTTAGAAGTACAAACAGTATGGTGCTGCATGGTAAATCTGTCTGGAGGAGGCAGTTCTCAAAACCTGAGTGACCGTGCAAAAAGGAGACTAGTGAGGGAAGCCACCAAGACACCCACATAACTCTGCAGGAGTTATAGGCTTCTGTGGTTGTGATTGTAGAAACTGTGTCAAGTGCAACTTTTGTCTGTTGCATCACCAGTTATACAGCTTCATACTGGAGACGCACAGCGAAGGATTTTCTTAAAAAGAAGACACGATATTTCAGCTACAGTTTGCCAAAAGGCACATGGTAGTCAGGAGCCTAGATTTGATCTGTTTTCTTGTATGAATATCCTTCTCTGTTCCACTCCACCATGATGCAACATATTAAAGTTACACCATGCACAGTTTCTCCCATCACAGCCACAGATGCCTATAACTCCTTCAGAGTTGTCTGGGTGTTTGCTTCCCTCACTAAATGGCAAATGGGCTGCATTTCTACAGCGCTTTTCCATCTGCCTCACATTCACACACACACACACACACCAATATCAGCGTGCTGCCATGCAACCGCACACTAGCTGCAACTTGGGGATTGAGGAACTTGCCCAAGGAATCTTAGTGATTTTCTGGTCACACGGGGAGTTGAACCGGAATCCTCTGATCACAAACTTGCCTCTCTAACTTCTGGAGCGTCACCCCTACTCATCTTCTGGCACTCAGTTTTTGAGAACTGCCTCCTTCAGACAAATATACTGTGCAGTACCATACTGTTTGTATTTCTTATTGATTGATGCAAATGAAGTCCAAGACGTATTCAGTGACTTGGAAATGTTCATGTATCCATCAACAGATTTGTCGAAAAAAAAACTGGCTGAAAAAGTGATGATTTGTATAACCACTAACATTTATATTTATTTTATCCAATTACTTATGGGTTCTGAAAATGTAGGGATTGTGAATAAAAATGGCAGTAATTCCTAAAGGCGCAATCTCACCAAGACATTTGGGCCAACATAGATGGATGTATTTGCAGACGTCGGTGTCCGCTAGCCTCTGTTAGCCTCCGCCGGCCTCCGCTGATGAATGTTGATCGCTTCCAAAAATTTTCAACATGTTTAAAATTTCTTGCCGTTTGCCGACGTACCTCTGGCTACATTGGAGACTGTTAATCTCCACTACGACCAAGTTCCCTACGCTAGCCTCCAATGGCCTACACTAGCCTCTGCTATCCTCCACTAGCCGAGGTTACTGGTGCGATCGTCTACACTGGCTAATGTTTGGGTGCTGCTTCGCCCTGCCTGCTCAGAATCACTGGACAGTGGTGTGTCCACTCCCTCTCTCGCACGTTGCCACGTTGGCAAAAGTCCCTCTTGTTCTTATGGCGCGCTGGCTAACACTCGCCTCCGCTGGCCTCCACTAGCACCACATTGTGGAATGCTGAGCTGCATTAGAGGTTCGCTACCAAACTCTGGTAACGTGATTTTTGTTGACGTTTGGCCAATTTTCTCGACTTTGCCCTGCGTTCACCAAACGCTGGGGTAAACGTTAGATTGTGCCTTAAATGGTTAATGTGATATTTTTGTTAAACCCCTTTAATTAAAGCTAAACGTCTGGACCAAA
This sequence comes from Chatrabus melanurus, assembly GCA_900302635.1. Lineage (NCBI taxonomy): Eukaryota > Metazoa > Chordata > Actinopteri > Batrachoidiformes > Batrachoididae > Chatrabus > Chatrabus melanurus. The sequence continues at coordinate 8,699 of OMMV01187974.1, read as the reverse complement.
AGGACATCTTGATTGTTTCATTTCAACTCCATTGACAAAAGTTGTCACTGTCCAAATACTTATGGACCTGACTGTATATGTGGACTATTTAACAGGTTTTACTGATTATTTAGCTGTAACAGACGTTAACATGATCTTTCTTCTGATGAGTAATTAGAGTATTATTTGCTGCTCTGGCTTCGTTTCACCACTTCAGGACCTTCTTCCGCTTTGAGGCTGCTTGGGATAGCTCAATGCACAACTCCCTGCTCCTAAACCGAGTCACCCCGTATGGGGAAAAGATCTACATGACCCTCTCAGCCTACCTGGAGGTACAGTGCCGAGTGCAGCTGCATTCGTAAGAGGCTCTGAGTGCCTCGGGTCTGAAACCCAATCAGTAACCGTGTCATTATCGGAAAATGTGTGAATTAGTAAAAAAGGAACGTTGCCTTTGCTTTTGCCAACTGCAGATGGAGAGCTGCACCCAGCCCGCAGTGATAACCAAAGATATCTGTATGGTGTTTTACTCTCGAGACACAAAGCTCTCAGCCTCCCGCTCGATCCGCAACCTTTTTGGGACTGGAAGCCTGCGAGCAGCAGACGGGTGAGCCGGAAACTTCAAACTATAAAAGCATCGTGTATTCTTGCTGTGCTTATGGAGGTGTCTGCTTGTTTCCAGAAACCGTGTCACAGGCGTGTATGAGGTCAGACTCTGTCACCTGGCAGATATCGGCAGCCCAGGTAAGGATTACAATAAAGTTAAGGTTTCGTTCATTAATGTTTGCGCCTGTGCCACTATAATCCTGCACCTATCCCCCCACAGGAATGCAGAGGAGACGCAGGCGGGTGCTGGACACCTCAGTGGCCTATGTCCGTGGAGAAGAGAATCTGGCAGGGTGGAGGCCTCGTAGTGACAGTCTCATTCTTGACCACCAGTGGGAGCTAGAGAAACTGAGCCTCCTTCAAGATGTAAGGGCATTACCAAACTCTTATAGTATAAATAACTTTTTAGTATGTTTGAGTGGAAGGGCTTTGATTTATTAAAGCTATTTGAGAGGAACCATGTGCAGAGGCACATGGAACAGCTGATCAAATGAATTAAACTAGAGCAAAACCTCTAACACAACAGTGAAATTATGCCAGTATATTAGGTAAGGCATTCAGTATTTATTGAGAAGGCTTAAGAGCTTTTCTTTTTGTACCAAAGCAAAGTTTGACCATACACCCTGTTTTTCTTGGAGCAGTCCCTTATTTTAGGTGCTTTTTTAGCATCCAGGAATATTATGATAACTATTCTGAGTTGTTTCATATTTCAGGCATTCGCCAATAATGAAATGTGTGCAAGGGGCGGGGTTCAGCACTGTGTGCCAGTGAGGCGTTATAGCTGAAGCATGAGGCCAGCTTCTCATGCATCACCCCTGCTGATCAGTTACCTGCTTCTTCAGACGGATGCTTTGTGTCTTTCAGGTGGAGAAAACAAAACATTACCTCCTGCTGAGGGAGAAACTGGAGTCCACCTTGCTCATGGGCCAAGAGTCATTGCAGTCTGGTATCACTGAGGAGCTGAGTGAGTCTCCTAAGGCTCCGGAGGTCGACCCGGAGGTCGGCTTTAGCTCTGACTTCACTGACGAGAGGCAGAGGGAACTTGCTGCCAAGGTCAGCCATCAATACTAAACACTGATCTTCCTGTACCTGGAGCCAAGACACCAAACTAGTTCAAAGAAATACAGAGAAAGCAGCTGGATCAGATTTCCATTTATTTACTTTCAATACATTCTTTCACACGTTCAAGTGCTGAAGGGTTTTGTGTGTATGTTGGTTAAACTCACATTTTTCTCACAGATTGTATTTGTGTCCGACTTCACAGCCAACGCTGAGCTCTCTGTCTTTTTGCACACAGTGTCTGCGGCTGCTCATGCACTCCTTCAACAGAGAATACAGCCATGTGTGCGTCAGTGCGAGTGAGAGCAAGGTCGCGCTTTACACACCTTTAAACACGTGAACACAGATCAGTGCGTGTTACCCGCCCGCTGCTGCTCCACGGTTCAGCCACTGTGTGTTTTTGTCTTTGTGTGACTTGCAGATCTCAGAGATGTCGGTCACGATGATCAGAGACTCCACTTCCATGGCTGCTCTGAACACAATCATACCCTCATCAACATGCCCTTCCCTGGTGGATGGAAGTTACAGCAATCCAGATCTCAGGTCAGTCCGAAAACATATCTGTCATTACAGACACTTATTCCTTTAAGTATCCTTTTTTGGAGCCATTAGTGATCATAAATGTGTACTTGGGTTTTTTTTTTATTTTTTTAAATAAAGTATTTGGTCGTGAGAATTTGTGACGCACTAATGGTGCCATTTGATCACTCAGTCAAGGATCTCTGTATTCCAGACCGCCAACGCCTCGCTCTCACGCCGTCAGTCCAAATCCTGACTCCCAGCAGGACGGAGAGCCTAAGACGTCCCTCAGTGGAGTCTCTGAATCAAAGCCCCGACCCCGCAAATTTGTTCCCGATATCCAAGAAATCAGAGTCAGGTGAGCAGCTTTAGAAGTTTGTCACTTTATTTCTATATATATATATAAATAACTGGGGGCCCCCCTTCAGCTGTTCCCAGTTGCTCGGGGTTGCCACGGCGGGTTCGGTAGAGATCCGCATTGGGATTTGGCACAAGATTTATGCCAGATGCCCTTCCTGATGCAACACCAACTCTACATGGAGAAACATGTGCAGCTCCTGGTGTTCCTAAGTGGTGTCCAAGCCAAGTACTGATCAGGACCTACTCTGCTTAACTTCTGAGATCTGACAGGATCAGCTGTGCACAGAGAAGTTTGTCACGGTATCTCCAAAAAAAAGAAAAAAAAGAAAAGCTGTCTCACTTGGAGTTGTGTAGTCGCACTTTAGCACCTTTTCCACTTGCAGTATTCTGTTCTGGTGTTATGTGGGAATAGAAAAAAATGGTGTCACTAATACAGAAATATACATTGTATCACACATGGATGTGTGATACAATTCACTGCCTCAGTGGGAATATGTGGTGGATGATTTCTGTAGTGTTTAACATTGTCATAGAGTAACTGAGTATAAGTGGTTGTTGCACTGCAAAAGAGGAGTGTTGGGCTCCATCATATGCTCAGCACAAGTGTTATTGCTGATTTCCACCTGACGCATTTGTTGTTTTTCACCCAGCACCCTCTAATCAACAATATAACTTGGAGTCCTGCAGGTGTGTTGGTCTAAAAATGAGGCGTAGTCGAGCACAGATCTGGCGCATTGATATCTTGTGCCACTAGAAAGTGTTTGCACGTTTGACCACCAAAAACCTGGAAAGTCCAGCGCTGTATAAAGAGCGCCACAGTCAGACACACCTGAAGTTTTTTTTCTAATTGTCACCAGTTCCATGTGGAAGATGTGCTTGTGTCTCACATATTCCACTTGTGCTTGCAGCCCCATCGTGTCAAAGAAGGGTTACTTGCATTTCTTGGAGCCACAAACCAACGGCTGGGTCAAGCGCTATGTCGTTGTGCGCCGGCCGTATGTCTACATCTACAACACGGAGCGAGACGGCGTGGAGCGAGCTATCCTCAACCTGTCCTCTGCCCAGGTGGAGTACAGCGAGGACCAGCAGGCGATGCTGAAGGTCAGCCGTTTAGCCCCTCCCCTCCCTGATGCTGCTGAAAACACCTGACGTGTGTGTGGTAACACTTTGTGTCTCTGTCCACAGACACCAAACACATTTGCTGTGTGCACAGACCATCGTGGGATATTGCTTCAGGCTAATAACGACAAAGACATGCACGACTGGCTGTATGCGTTTAACCCTCTCCTCGCTGGGACTATCCGGTAAAAACACCTCATCACTGTAGCTCTGACAAACTGCACAAAGTGTGAGACCGATGACGGCATTGTCTCTTCTGGCTCTCAGGTCAAAGCTGTCGAGAAGACGAGCCGGACAGATGAGGATGTGAAACACGACTCTGGACAAATCTCATGAGAGAAAACAGAACACAAGGACTAACCTGTACATACATCCTCGTCTGTAGAACGCCCACGCGTGCCGAGTCCCGTCCCCTCCGTCACCGTCACCACCCCGTCCCTGTCCTCAGTTTATCACCGGTGTTTGTTCAGGCCTCTTTGTGTCCGGCCTCTGCTGCGGTGTGAGTCGTGTTTTAGAGCCGTCACTGTACTGTACTAGCCGGGGGGATGACCAACACGAAAGAATTGCATCGGTTTCATATGTCAAGTTGCTTCCATGTGGTAATGTGGCGTAGTTGTTGTCAGTGACACGTTGAGCCGTATAGTCTTTCAAAAGGCAGCAGCATTTACTTTTTAGCTCAAGCTGCCACATCAGTGGGATCACTTTGCGAATTATGCATCAGATGTCAGTAAAACCACAAACGTGCGATTTCTTCTCGGCTCTGCAGCTCTGTGTACTCTGTTGGAACTGGTTCGTGCAAGACAAAACTGGAATATACGCACGCAAGGAAAAAAAGCCACACGTGTGTGTTTGGTTGTAGAACATTTTTCTTTCTGTTAAAGGCGCAATCTCACCTAGACGTTCGGGCCAACGTACACAAACATATTTGCAAACGTCAGTGTCCGCTAGCCTCCGTTAGCATCCACTCTCCTCCGCTAGGCTCCGCCGTCCTCCGCCGATGAACGTCGACCGTGTCCAAAACGTTTCACATACCTCTGGCTACGTTGGAGACCGTTAGAGAAAGTTAATCTCCGCTACAACAAAGTTCCCTCCGCTAGCATGCGCTAGCCTAAGTTACTGGTGCGATCGTCTACGCTGGCTAACGTTTGGGTGCTTCTTCGCCCTGCCTGCTCACAATCACTGGACAATCACTGGACAGTGGTTGCTGGCTAATGCCCGCCTCCATTAGCACCATGTTTTGGAATGCCGTGCTGCATTTAAGGTTCACTACCAAACTCCGGTAACATGAGTTTTGCTGATGTTTGGCCAATTGTCTCGACTTTGCCCTGCGTTCACTAAAGTGAGGTTGCGCCTTAAAGCCAGTGCTCAGAGGTCCTTCTGGAGTCCTAATACTGAATAATAATTCCTGAAATGTTAGCACACACAGCCTGGCAAGGATATGGCACATCATCCCAAACTACGTTGTTGTAGCAGCGTGGTGCCCCGAGCGTCTCTGATCACACATTCAGCAATCAGATCTGGCATTAATCCTCCCAGTTTACTCCCATTCTGTACCTGAAACTTATGTTTTGAAATGTAATATATTTAGATATTTAACAGCTTATTTATTAATTTGTGTGTGTGTATTTATTTACAAAGACATTTATATTTCTAAAGTAGTAGTACAGTGCAATTTCTGCACACTGCACTTTTTAATATGAGTTATGTTTTAAACAGTACACCCGTGTCCCCTTGCAGTTCTGACCATCTAAACCATTTAATAATGTTACACACTTTGGACATTATGTTGAAGATTATTTGAAATAATTCTGAGATTAGGTAAGTCATGTGGCTAAGTATCAGACACACTAAATGAATGTAAAGGTGGTCTGTTCATCCTTGCTACCTTGTGAACGGATCAACAGTATAAACAGCCCTTCACAGTGCACAATAAGAAACTAATTTTCTCAATGATATGTCTATTGATTCAATGTAGTGCCTCTCTTTTCAATCATATACATTTTGCATCTGCACCTGTTTCATTGGATCTTCATGCTGCTATAAACATCTCTACAAAGGTCTGCAAATCATATGAGATTCATTCTCCTGCAATTCATCAACATTATCAGTGACATGCTGTGTACGACAGGAAGAGTCGAGCTGTGTTTGTTATTCAGACGGCGAAGGAAGATGCGAGACTGTAACATGTGATGCCTTCAGCACAGCTTTTAAACAGAAAATATTTTTTTCTCAAATTGTTGACTGGTGCATGTTGTGGGTTATTTGGATGAGAAGTCTGCCTCAGGTCGGCCAACCTGGAGTGCAGCCGCGTCGTGGCACGTGTGCTCCTACATCTCAAAGCATGCATCAGTCAATGGTTACTGCAGTCTGTCCCGTTTTCTCTGTACTTAATGGCACCGCAAATCATGGGATGGTGAATTTCAGGCTGTTTGTTCTGCTGATGAGGTTAGAAATTGTTCTCTGTCTGTTGTGGGCTTCATATGAACTGCTGAGAGGTAAAGTGGGCTGTCCCACATACTGCATACGGCAATTTTCCCAATATTCTAAGCTTTAAAATGATATCAGATTTGTTGTGCGTTCTATTTTCTTTGACATCTGAATTTTGTCACATCCTATAAAATATGTTTTTTTTCTGAACATTAAAGGCCAGTATCTAAAAATTGAAATGAAAAATGAAGGAAACAACAAACAAGTTCATTTCAAGCTACATGTAATTTCAACCACACCTGCTCCTCATTTCCATCATGCATGTGATGATAAGATTATTCCCTGCAACAAGCCCGGACATGTCCAGCAGGTGGCAGACAGATTGTAAATTCAACCACACCTGCTCCTAATTTCCATCATCCATCCTTATCCACCAATCATCCAGCAGATGGCAGGCAAGTGTAGAGGACAGTCCACAAGCAAAACAAAGTTGCTTTATTTATTGATCTAATGTTTCAAAGTTCATCAAATTTTAATCAGATTGTCCTCGTTGTATACCCTTTTAATTTGGTGACATAGAAGATGGAAGCATTTATTATTTTTGATTTATCGTGTGAACAAACTGGAGTCTTTTATTCATTCACTCCCTGTACTTTACAGGGGGCATGCCTCGGCTTTTCCAGGACAGCCTACTTTACCTCTCAGCAGATCATATGAAGTTGTTTTGTTGTTGTTTGTTGTTGTTTTGCCCACAGTGCTCCATGTATCGTCCGACTGTCAGCAGCTGTTGTGTTCTTCTCTTTGCCGTGTAGCTGACGAGTGGTCAGCGGACGGCTGAGATGTCGTTTTTAATCCAGCGGTGGCGTCACACTGTACCGTGATGCGCATTAGTCTGTCTGAAGAACTGAATTTGTCTCTCGTTCCCTTTAAGACCACACAGTCAGAAAATATCACCACATGTGGGACCAGGATTCCTGCTGAATGTTGGTTTGATGCACGTGTCCAGATTATTCCTCTGACTTTCATCGCGTGTTGTATTTGATCAAATCAGCCAACCAGAGTTTTGTTGGTGCAGTCACAGATTTCACACTGAATGTACACTGACATTTGAAAATGTTTGTTTTGCTGGAGTGTGTGTGTGTGTGTGTGTGTGTGTGTGGATCCATCCTGTAGTTCAGTCTTATTGATTGTAGGTTGGTTTTTATCAGGGCTTTGTGGGGCTTCATGCTGTATGTGAGAGCTGCTTCATTATGGCCCACTGGTGGATTATGTTGCTGTCACATGCTTTCACTCACTTCAGTGACACTGATGCCTTCACCATCATCATCATCATCATAAAATGATTTCCTCCCCCTTTGGATATAATTTCATTTGTTGTGCTTCCATGTCTGATGGTTTTTGGCATCAACACATTCTGTTGCATTGTATATAAACATGGTTGCTGTGAAAAGTGTATCATGAAGTTGCTCACATTTACAAAACTTTAATGGGCAGTAGTTCAGTCAGTGTCTGAGTGTTGGAGTTTAGCGTCAAATGTTTGTGTACACAAAACACACTGTCATATATTCAATAAACATGGGAATTTATGCAACACAAACTACTGGACTCGTGTTGTTCATAGAAGTGAGTGGATTATGTTTTGTGTTCTTCAGAAATGGTTAGAAAAGGCCGTTCTCAAAGGCAGCACTCACAGACGGACTGATCGTGGCTGCATGAGAACAGCCACTCAGCACCAGAAGAGTCCAGACAGAGTGTCCACCACAGCAGGAGCCAAAGGTGCAGGCTGTGCAAAGACGCCCTGACACGGTCCATCACACGGTCCCTGCAGGCTGGGACATCTCACACACTGTTACAGTGTGCAGGAACATCTGTGTGCAGGACTGACCACAAGTCCAAACGCAGACACCGCCGAGGATGTGGAAGATATGAAGAATGAATTTCTGTGTGTGTGGTTTAAAAAAAAATTCAGACTTTTCTTTATTAAATTTCTAAAATGATGTCCTGTAAAATCACAGTGAAAACAAATCTCAATAAGGTGGTACAAATTAAATAAAAATATCAAAGCCAAAATAATGGAAGGTATAAGTGTGGACATGCCTTTAGTTGTTCAGCTGTGCACAGAACTCACTTTCATAATGTCTGTCCGTTTATCTGGACGTGTAATTCTGACCAAAATTGTTCTAAATGAGTCTCTTAAGAGGTCAATTTCTGTTCATGGCGTGATGATGACGTCATGCACAGACAGAACCGACCAATCACAGCTCAGGAAAACTTTATTTTGCCTTGATTTTCCTCATGAGCTCTGAAATGAGCGATTATTTGTTCTATTCTGTTGTGTTTTTACTGAGCTGACAAGTGTCGCTTTCTTTTAAAAGTCTATTTCTCAGCATTGTTTTAAGCAACGTTTTCCTTGGTTACCATGGCAACCATCGGAAAACCCTCAGCCCAACTTTTAACAGGGTGTTCCTGGTTACCATGGGAACCGTGTATAACCTACGGTATAAAGTCCACTAATTATGGTGTATAAGGGAAGAGCATTTAATTAACTTTTTATACAACAACCACACATTGATATATATTTAAGTGTTGATATAAATCCCCGTTTATAGATGAGTAATTGATGAACAGGCAGG
>OMMV01187972.1:0-14541 GCA_900302635.1 Chatrabus melanurus | reverse complement strand
CGCTGGCCTCCACTAGCCTCCGCTGGCCTCCACTAGCCTGCGTTGGCCTGCGCTGGCCTCCACTAGCGTGCGCTGGCCTCCACTAGCCTGCGCTGGCCTCCACTAGCCTGCGTTGGCCTCCACTAGCCTGCGCTGGCCTCCACTAGCCTGCGCTGGCCTCCACTAGCCTGCGCTGGCCTCCACTAGCCTGCGCTGGCCTCCACTAGCCTCCGCTAGCCTGTGCTAGCCTCTGCTGGCCGCCGGCGGACACCAACGTTTGCAAAAACCTTTCGTCTGCGTTGGCCCAAACGCCATAGTGTGACTGTGCCTTTACAAAGATGTTTGGACACCCAAACTTGACAAACGATTGTCTTGCATTTTACAATGACACGTTTTCTGGGATTTGCGTGCGGGAATAATTTGGACACAGGTTTCAATGCTTCATGCGCGCAATGAAACCTGGGAGATTTACAACATCGACTCAGCTGAGGAACCCTCCTGTCTTCTGAAACTGAAGTAAAACACAGCAAAAGGTAGGTTTCTGTCCAGTAAGATTATGTTTTGATGCCAACTTTTGCTGTGAATGGTGCAAATCTGGGCAATCCGGGTGGCTTGTTTTGATCCAGAAATGGTCCCGGATGCTGGAACCCCAGGGACCCCACAAAGACCCCATGTGCGCTAATTAGGGTCTGTGCGGTTAAACGAAAGAATACGGTATTTGAAGGTAAGCAATGTCACTTTTGGCTTATTCAAATTTCTCATGGAAAACGAATGTCTACATTAAAGAATTGGATTGCATCGTATGACACAGAATCGAGTCGTCCCATCACAAAAAGTATCGAACTTGATTCGTACTGTCGTCCATGTATCTAGATACGTACTGTATCCTTTTACAAGAGAGAGGCGCACACCCCCAATAATCTAAGCAGGAGACAAAAATGGACAAAACTACAGGGAAACAAGTTAAATACACTTAGAATGAAGTTATATTTTTCACTGTTGTTCTCCAGGCATCAAGCACACCATCACATTTCCTAACACGAGCCATTGTCCCCCTGATACGAGCCAAAGAGAACAGCTGTCAATGGGAGTGACCCAAATGATAGATAGCCCACTCTGCAGGGCCAGCAAGGCCATCTGAACAATGGGGACGCTCACTTAGAAAAGCCAACAGTTTTTCTGAATTTATATCGACTATCCTCTCTCAAATCAAAATCACTCTGTGTCAGTGTCATTTTCACTACGAGCCTGTAGCACAAACCGTATGAGGTGCACAGCAACTCCTTCTCAAAAACAAATAAGCAGCACAACACAACAGAACCTCCCTATGGGGAAGCATTGAAATGGATTATCTGTCTTTAAACACCCACACACCTTCTTCTATTTCTCTCTTCTCGACATCTACCGTTCTGTGATCCAAATTATAAATCTCAACTGGAGGGTGAAAGATAAAAGTTCCCACAGGAAAACAGCTTCTATGTAAAGAGGAGGGAGAGTGGAGGCAATAGAGGAAGACAGGGAGTTGACGGTTTAAACTCGGCGCTTCACTGCCAAACTACACGATTGTTTTCAAACAATACATCAAGTAAATGCACAAGTTAGATTCACTTTTTCAGCCTTGGCCCCAGTTTTAAATCATTTCGAGCAGAAATTACATTCAGTGAACTGCCTCAACTCACAATATTTGAGAGTTTTCCCAATTGCAGCAGATTGTGTAAAATGGAGAAAAACATACACAATATCTGTCTTCTCAGGGCGGACATATACTTACTTTGTAAGCACGCATTCGGGTAGACAACCGGCTGTGTTGACAACGCAACTGTACATAGACTTGCCTGTGGCCTACGCGTGTTACCGGAGGGTTCCACCAGAGGGCACACCAGCAGGAACACCAAGGCACTCAGACCATGTGACACAATAAACGTCAAATTTGACTGATCTCTTGCCAGCTGTTCTGACAAACATATTTGTCGCTGTGCAACGGCAATGACGCATCATATACACGTGTCGTGTTCATTTCTGAGGACGTGCACAACCGACGCGCCAAACCGACGCAGAATATGCGAGGCAGACATCATTCGCACGTGAGCGTGTAGTTAAAAGCAAGTATATTTCCGCCCTCAGAGTGTGCTAAGAACCCCTTTCACACCACATTTTTCAAGTACTTGGAACACTCAAGGCACTTTTTGGCGCTTTTCTTTTATTTCTGCCATATAACTATGAGGGTCGTGACAGGCGCGGCGCTCAGGTGGCATCCATAAGGAATTGCCAGTGCACAACTACACCTCATTGTTGTTGACTTGACCTACTGGGCAGTTCAAATATTTGCCGACTTAAGGTCCAAAAATTCGTGCAGAATTTGAAAACCCCTTATTACAGGTAAAAGCCCATCTGTAATATTTCTTTTCAGACAAAATTCCCTTTCTAACAGGCAAACAGTCGGCGGTCTAGCTTAAAGGGACACTCAGCTATAATTGTGCAAATTGGAGTTTCAATTCAAATGCACTGTCTTTGTTTTGCAACCGATGCATTGATATGCAGGGTTTGATGGCAAAAACGATGCCTTGGGGCTGAAAAGGATTTGGGCTTGAACACTTCTGACCGAGGGTCCCTTTACCTGGCACGGCTGGATAACATACATAGATCTGAATAACTCGGCTTTTAATCTTTGATCTACTGTGGCCGATAGGGGCCACAACACTTCCAAATTAACACAACAGTACGGTAGTTGCATCAAAAACTGTCTTGCAAATGGAAAAAAATGCTTGCAAACGCAGAGAACACAGCACATGCAACAATTTGCTGCTGAATTTGCGGCAGTCATGTTAGCAAATGAAACTGTTACATGTGCTGTAGGCTATTTTTGCAAGAAGATTTTTGATGCAACAATCTGTTGCTGAATTGATGCAGGTGTTGTCTTAACTTGGAAGTGCTGTGGCCCCTACTAGCTACCGTATTGACCAAGAGATCACAACACTGTGAGGCAACATTTGGTTGTGTCCCTGTGGCTGTGGCAGATTCACAGCTAAAAACAAGCTGGAACACCGAGGTTACTGATAACCTTCACCATATTCCAGATTGTATCTGGTGCCATTAGGGTTTGGATGGAGTCTGTGGGCTCAGGAGCATCGCGTTATGTTTGCCTGGTGCCAGCACGCACCTCCTCATGTCTTCATAACTCTGTGGGAGTTGATTAATGAAGTAGACTTCCAGCTATCAAGCTGGGTGCAAACTGTTCAATTATGCATCTTGGTTTCTCCTTATGTCATATTTTCGAAGATTCACTAGCTCGGTTGGACTGATGTGTGCGGGAGGCCGAGGCAGAGACGAGCTGCAATTGCACGGGCTATATGTTGACCTCTGCCAACTGCGGCAAATTAGAGTGATTGGTGGAGGACTGTCAATTTGCTCTTTCATGAGGAGTTTGCTGCGATTGACACAGCCATGTTGGCAGGACTCGATTCACATTCAGAGTTAATCAAAATGCATGACTGGGGCGTGCAAGGAGGCAGCAGGGCTGTGCTGTAAACAGTAAAGAAACCGTTTACAACCTGACGCAGACATCTGTCCTCATCAGGCACAGCTGCTGGAAGATGGCGTTGTGATTGTTTGCTTGTTTTTGCAGACAGTCGTTCTACTTTCATATTTTATAGTCGAGTATGCAATTTGCTGTACAGCAGTCTCTTTAGCTGATATAATTCTTGGTGGATAAAAAAAAAAAAAAAAGCCCCGGGTAAAGCGCTGGCGGCGGTTTCTCAGCAGGTGAGAGATAAGATAACTTCTTGTAAACACGAGACATGACCTGTTAGCGTTTTGTCCTCCCCACCGCTTGGCTCAACCATGAAGATCCTTCGTGTGCAACAAATACAGCATTAAATTCTGATGAGATGAAATAAATCTTCCAGCCAACTCGCATGGAATATTTTATTTATGTAAGCGGACTGACGTCAAGACTCTCATCTCATCAGTGTTCTAAGTAGTCCAAAGTTTTAGAGAGAGGGTTTTTGCTCAAACCATGATCAAGTTTTCAGCTGAAGAAGTATCTTGTCACATATTTATTAATCATTTTCCTCCCAAGTCATCTTCACTTGCATCACGCTGCCATTTCTTATTGAACTTCGCCTTTCGCTACCAGATCCTACTTAGTCGGCACGTTTGGCTATTCCCTGTTTATCCCAGCTCTTAATTGCTTTTACCGATAACGGTGATTGAAACCCTACCCTTCCCTGGGGTCGGGAGGTGGACCACAGATCCTTTACACGTGTGTCAGGGAAGGGTGATTGATGGGGAGAACCATGCACTTTCCAGGCATCCCCTCCCCTTAAGGCGCAGTCACACTATGGCATTTTGGCCGACGAATATGCACACGTCAGTGATTGCCAGCCTCTGCTAGCCTTCGGCGGCATTCTGCGGTTTTCACTGATGAATGACGTCAGCATCCAAAGTTTTCAACATGTTTAAAATTTCTCGATGCATCTGTGGCCGCGTAGGACACCGTTACAGACAGTAGATCGTCGCTACGTGCATGTTGTGCGCGATAGCCCTCGCTAGCCTGCGGTACCGGTGCAAACAGCCTCCAAAAGCCTGAGTTACTGGTGCGATCGTGTTTGCTGGCTAACGTGTGGGTGTTGGTGCGCCTACCTGCTCAGAATCACTAGGCAGTGGTGTGTTGAACCCCTCTCACGAACGTTTCCACGTTGGCAACAGTGCCGCTTGTTATAATGGAGCGCTGGCCAACGGCTGCCTCTGCTACAAACATGGTGTGAAAGGCTATGATGCGTTTGAGGTCCGCTACGAAACTCCGGGAATGTGATTTTCGCCAATTTTCTCTCCTTTTCTCTCGCTTTCTCCTTGTTCACAAGCTGCTGGCTCAAACTTCATAGTGTGACTGCGCCTTTTGAGACCACGGGAAGAACAGGTTTTTCTCCACAACTGTCATAGTTGCACTGATGCCGATATCCAAGTTCCATTTACTGCTACTGGGTGCTGCTAGGGAGTTGCGTGTGGGCGTTGTTACAGAGGCAAGTAAGGAGGACCTGGGAGGAAGAAACATTGCTAACTAAATTTTCACTGGAAGATAAAGGATTAATCATGATACTGCATATTATCAGGTTAGGTGCCACTACATCCTCCACAGAGACATTTTAACAAAGACAACCAGCCATCGCCCAGACAGTCCAGGTCCTCATTCAGCTGCAATCAGGGCATCCATTGATTCCGCAAAGATCACAGTGTCGTGCACAAAGACGAGGTCAGTGAACCTTTCCTTGCTGACAAAGACACCCAACACTCATGCAAGAATTGAGTATAGAGCCAGATCACATCCCTGACAAATGCCAGAATTCACCTGGGAATTAGTCAGACTCTGCTTCCACTCTGGACAACAATCAATACCTGTAGGCCGGCTATGATATCCGGCAACCTCAACTTGGTGGTGCAGTGCTTAGTACTGCTCAGCTTCAATGTTCTCAACCTGGATAAACTCTACTTTCCCACAATATCAGCTTGCTATTTTCTGTTTGATTTGGATGTGTTCCATGCCATCTACCTGCTGTGTAATATTACATTCAGAGGTCCTCACTGCACAGCCTCTTTCTGCTTCAGCAAACAGGTGTGTGGGCACAAATGAGTTCTTGAAGCTCTGCTAAGTCCATAAATAACCTGGTTGCCCCAATCAATCATCTGTGTTGATGTAGAAGTCTGTATCTTTGCAGCATGTCTGGACTGAATATTAGCCGGATGTCTGCAGTACCATGATGTATAAGCTTGTAGTTTAACCCGGGGTCTGGTCCACTACAGAGCAATTATTCCAGGCTTGTGTCATCAATCTAACACATTTAAGTACTGCACACTATTCTAGCTGGCAGAAATCTGACTTCACACTGTTTGCCTATTTTCACACTAAAATCTATGAAGGTCAGTTTGAGGTGTTTGTAGAAATAGTGAGGAGGTCACAGGGGTCCCACAGCTGTGAAGTTATAAGGGACAGAAGCTCTGTCTTGCATTTATATTAGCAGACATTAACCACTTTTTACAGAAAATTAAATACTTCATGCATGTTGAATATTTTTTTTTTACAGCAAAGGTTGTAAAATAATTTTGGCACAGAAAGCCGGCCTACACACAGGCACTGTGAGTGCTGTGCAGAGTGGGGACAGAGATTCTGACTTCTTCTCAGTGAATTCTGGTGTTCGTCGGGGATGTGTTCTGGCTCCGACTGCGTTTAGCGCGTACATGGACTGGATGTTGAGCAAAGTCGTGGAGTCCAGTGACTTGTGGTTACCTTTGTTGGTGAGGAAAGGTTCACTGACCTCGACTTTGTGGACGATGCTGTGATCTTTGTGGAATCGATGGATGCACCGATTGTAGCACTTGAGAAAATGAGGGAGGAGCTGGACTGTCAGGGTTTGTGACTGTCCTGGTTCAAGACTAAGATCCAGGCTTTCCATGACTTTCTGGGCTCAGCCATCAGACGTGTGTGTTTGTGGTGATAGTGTTCAACTTTCTGAGAGATTCACTTATCTCGCCAGTGATAATGGGTCCATGAGTCCTCCGGGTCCTCAGCTTTTGAGATCGAGTGATGCCTGGGAAGAGCTTGTGGAGTCATGGGGTCACTGGATAGAGGTACTTGGTGATGGTGACACCTTTGCAAGAGAATGAAGGTCCAAGTCTTTAGGGTCGCAGTGCTTCCAGGATTATTGTATGGTTGTGAGAACTGGGTACTAACCAGTGACCTAAGGTGATGACTGGATGCGGTCTCTGCGGAGGATCTTTGTGTACCACTGGAATGACTTTGTGTCAAGTGAATGGTTAATTAATCGAGATATTGCAAAATTCTTGGGATGTCCCACAGAGGAGCCCAATCAACCGAATTGAACACTTAATGAAAATCAGCATAGGCTTCGAGGATGCAACGCCAACATTCATACTTGTGTTCAATGAGTACTTACAGAACTAGGATGTGTTCGATGGTTGATTTCTTGGGCATGAAGCCAGTCTGCTCCTGTCACTGAGTGGCAAATAACTGGGATTGAATCCTGTTAAGAATTACCTTTGTGAGTACCTTGCCCGGCATCACGAGCAGTGTAATATCAATGTAGTTGTTGCAATCAAAAGGGCGATCACCCTGTCCTTTCCAGAGAGGGATAACAGGTAATTTTTTTGTCTGTAGGGATGATGCATCTCCCACATGTGGTAAGAACTTAATAAGGCTGTAGTAACGACTGCATTGATGTATTAACGATGCAATTAAACCAGGTAGAGACTTCATTGAGGTAGCACAAGTGTGGCACGGACAGGCTCACGCAGCAGGAGTCTGTGGACTGCTTTGTGAAATGTGCCAGTCACTGTCCATGGTGCTGAAAGGCAGTCAAAAACAAACAAAAATCATTCTCCCTCACCTCCTCATACAAATTGAGGTTCGTTTCAAAGCATGCACCTGCACACATGCACGCCTGCCCCCCATGCACAGAGCATATTTGAGTGTGGATTTAAATAGAGACAGGCACATCTGGCAGGAGAGCTGTTTTTCTGACCGCAGTTTATTGTTGAACCTACATGTGGACACAAGAATATTTGCACAACGAATGAAAAAGCAGAGTGTGTGGCGTAGTGCTGATAAGGACAGGACGGGCGCAGTGAGAATGTGGTACGCTCGTAGTGCGATGTGATTGTTTGTAGTAAGAACAAATTGGACATGGTATGCGCGTAATCGTGCGTGTGGTAAAAAATTAGTGGGAACGTGTTAGATGCTGTGAGAACATGACAGGGACGTAATCAGGATGAAGTATAGACTTGAAAATGGCACATTTTTCCATTTTGACCATGTCACTGCTGCGTTCATCAAAATTTTAAAGATGCAGTGCGGTCTTCATGGTCTTCGTCTGAATGTGACGGGGCCCTTACCATTGCTCCTCAGGGTAAGTACATCTAACAGTAGAATTGACAGATTTGGGGTGCATTTGTTTAATATTTGTGCTTTTGCTCCTGATTTTTCCTTTTACTGCTGAAAACATTCCAAATCGTGAACCTGTTCCATTGGGTATCTGTGCAACCATTTGGCCCTGCCATGAATTTGTAGTGGATCCATTGTGGTAGTGAATTATACGCACACACCATTCATGATGATTCCATTTTAAGCCTCGCTATTTTTGAGTGCCATACAGGAATAAACATTTTGTGTTCCACAAAAATGTTATTTCTTCAATCAAATTGCTGTAACGGTTCCAGTTTGGGTTCATGAATGAAAACGAGCTCCGTTCTGTGTTGGTGAACAGGCTCCATATGAGTTTCCTCCTTCAGGTTGACAGTTTTTCTATCACAGTGGTTCTTAAACTGGGACACTGGAACAGCTTGAAGAGTTTCAAGCCAAGTCTATGGGATCATGAAGTAACTGCGAGGGTAAAAAAAGGATTTGGAAAATACATTCTGCTACTCAAAATTTATGTTAAACATCAGCATTTCTAATAATCATTTTTGTGAAATAATGTACTTTCCCTCAAGGCCTGCATTATTAAAATGAGCCAATCTGAAAATCCCTCATGAACTGAACTGCCCACAACTCATAGTTATGAGGGGTCACAAGTCGACATGCCATTATATTAAGAGGTCACAAGGGGAAAAAAGTGTTTGGGAACTACATATCAATAATATGGATTTATGAATAAAACACAAACAAGGCCAGAATAATTGGCTACTGTATAAATGAATAATTAAGAAAAATATTGCTTCCTTGCTTGCTGATGAAATTCTACGGACTCAGTACCAGTTTTTCTCCTCTAAAAGGCAGCATAAAACCTTCACAAAGCAGTGAGCAAAAGGAAAAAGGAATAACAAACAACGCATATTAACTACCCACAGGATTTATTGTAAACAAATCAACAGGGAATTGGCAACGCAAACCTAATATGCGCGGTCTTGCAAAACTGGCAGGAACAGAGGTTTGGAAATACAGGTTAGTGACGTTTATTGTGTTGTCAGTGTGCAGCTGATACTACAATAAAACGATTTGGAAACTCACTGACTGAGCTGCAGGCTAGCGTACCAATGATCATATGTTATCACAAATCATTATTTACTTACACACAAGCTCAGCAGGATTGGACGAGGCAAGATAGTTAGCGTGGCAAACCGCACCATGTAGCGACTAGGCTAGCGAACATACTAGCTAGCGAGGAACGAATATGTACTATCGAGTTTTGTCTTATAGCTGATTGCAAAACATATTGATCTATTTTTGGAAGAGTTCAGTTTATAATAGCCCCTATCGCATATATTCAAAAATCGACCCAGAATGTAATGCGTTGTCAACTTCAGGAGATTTTGGAAGGCAACCGAATTTCCCGTCTCTCTCATACAGTGAACGGTTTCGCTTCGCAGCGACTGGAAAATACGTTTTTTTTTTTCTACACGTGTCTACAATAAAGCCTCGGAGAGGAAGCGACACCAGCCGACTACAGCGTACGGCTCTGTTGGCGATCTGAACCGGTGTGGACACACCTCTTTGAAACAGTTACCTCCGCTTCGTATCAGCGATGTCTATGCTCGCTGCTTATTGGCTATGGTTGGACAAATAAAAGAATCAAAAAACACAAACGTGATGATGGCTTTCGGATATTTTTGAGCCTCACGCCGAACTTGTACGTATCGAAGCAAACAAAGCCGTGTGGAGCCCGAAGCGCCATCGGACAGCGGCGCGCTGTGTGCCACTTCAGGACAAGTAAAATCAGCGGGATGCGCTTAAGCTGCAAGTTATGTATTTACTATTTATTTCTTAGTTCGTCCGATCTGATTTACAATTATTAGATGTATTTTTAAGGCTCGCTTTCTGAACACAGTGCGGGTTACAACACAACCAGGTAGAAGTACGACTGCCTGGAAATCTTGGCAAAAGAAGGCAAAAACAATAGTGTGCCCCCTACGTTGGCTCGTAAGTGACTATATGGGTCTATTGTACTGTGACATGGGTCTATTGTACTGTGACATGGCTCACTCGTAAGAAAGCCATTTTGACAGTTTACTTCAGTCATCTCAAAGGCAAGATACTTGAATACAGCCTGATGAATGGTGTCCAAAATGTATTTAATAATGACTTTATCCAAGCCGAGGTGAGGAAAGGCCGACTGACCTGGACTTCGCAGATGATGCTGTGGTCTTTGGAGAATCAGTGGATAGCCTGATTGCAGCACTTGAGAAGCTGAGTGAGGAATCGGATGTGTTTGGCTTTGCGTTTGCCCAAGACTAAGATCCAGGCCCTTAAGACTTCCTGGACTCAGCCATCAGAAGTGCATCTGTATGCAGCAAAAGTGTTGAACTCGTAGAGACATTCACTTTTCTCTGCCTCGACATTCATGTCTCTGGGTCCTCGGTCTTTGAGATTGAGGGACACTTGGGAAGAGCTTGCAGAGTCATGCGGTTGCTAGATAGAGGTGTTTTGACATGTCGATATCTTTGCCGAAGAACGAAGGTCAAAGTCTTTAGGGTCGTGGTGCTTCCCGTCTTTCTGAATGGTTGTCATCCAGGACCCAAGAAGGTTCCCATGGTGTGGTGGCTGTTGCGAAGTGTGACACCAGTGCGTGCTCCCAGACTTGACTTTATCCTTTACTGGATACTTTTTGCAGCATAAATCCAGTTACCACAAAGATCCTGAAGTAGGTTAGCGGTTTAGCAGTGGGTTAAACCATAGACTGATGCAGGGCACACACAAAACATATTGTTCGAGCTATCAATGCTCGATTTAATAAAATCTCCAGGAATAGGTAAGAAATACAGGGTTTTAGCGCTGCACAATCACCGCTTTTCTCTCCGGACGTCTGTGTTTGTGGCAGCTGATGTTTCCCCTGTGTGCAATGTAACAGGTGGGTGGACGGACAAAACAAAAGCTTGAATCAATAGTTTCAGCCGCTGTTTAATTGCACAGTTGAAGTCAAAGGGGTTTTTTTTATTACTATCCCTGGTCAAACTTTTAATATACCAAGAGCCTCTGGAGTACGGTGTTCCTGCACATGGTGAATGGCTTTGTGTTCGAAAACAAAGGATTTCTGTGAACTTTTTATAAACCCCGTCTTCTAGTCAACCGCAGCAACTTGAGGTTTTCAGGAGAACAGTTTACAAACAGCGGCGAATGTAATGAAGTCACAGCAGCTGAATTAAGCTGCTTATGCGATAAGAGCATTCAACCCACCTTCCGGGGTGTGGAAATTATTAGAAAACAAAAGGTTTAGCAAGGCGAGGAGATTTAAACGGAACTGGAGATTTTTCTCCTCACTTCAAATGCAATGCCCCTGAAATGTGCAAGCTGCAAATTAGTGATGCAGTTACAATAACATGAGGGTGTACGCTGCCAAAAATACTTCAGGTGGATTCTTACCCACAAAAATCCCATTTTGTGTTATGGTTATGAGATTTTGAGCCTTGATAAAATAAAAATAAAAATGATACCAACAATTATCACAGCACGGTGTTGTTAATGAGTCAGTGTAATGTGCTCCAAATATCACACAAATGAGCCCAAATCTATGATCAAAGATTACACCCAGTGAATGCAGCTTGTTAAGCCTCATATATCTGTCACACTTTGTGGAATATGAAGCGTGAACCATCAATTTCTGCAATCAGGCTCCCATTGGCTAAAATTAATCAGAGGAATACTTTAAATGCGTACCTGTACATAGAGTACTGAGCAGCTTGTTTTTTTTTCTTTTCCAGACAGTCTGAAGAGTTACTGTGACATGTAAATGCTTTTATGCTTTCAGACATCAAAATTTAATAACATTTTTTCATCTCAAAGTGAATATAAATTGATAGAACATGACCTAAAAGACAATTTGTCAAATTTCTCTATGAAGAAGCCTTTTAAAAAAAAGTTTGTCACCATAAAACAATAAAAACCGATACGAGCCCAAGGCGGTGAGCACTGTTTATAGGCACTGCACAATAATTATGAAGCATGAGTGGGAAAATATGTGATTATCAATGCAGCATCTCACAATCTTGGGATTTTTTTTGCTCGCTGCAAAAAAAAATATATAAAAAGAACAGCGTGACATCGGGACAAAAACCCACTTTGCACACAGGAAACGTGCAACAAATAGCGCTATGAAGCAGCATGTGCACAAACATGCAAGCGGCACACTGGTGTCACAGAAGAGCATCTCAACCATATCAGAAGCTCCGCTCCCTTCAGCAAAGAAAATACGGGCTTAAGCATGCACAAGTGCAACACAACTGTTTGACTTACTGCAAATACATCTGGTGTGACGAGGTTTGCAGGGGGGGGGGATTTGACACAAACAGTACGACTCCATATGGAGCGATGCTGCTTGGTGTCAAAGGTGCAGGCTGGTGGTGCTGGCATGGAGAATGTTTTCTGGGCGCACATCCATGAGGAGCAATTCACTGTCACCATGTGACTGTTTTTTTTTTTTTTGTTGGTTTTTTTTATTTTTATTTATGTGAAAATACATTTACTGGCTCTGCCCTCTTTTGGCAAATTTATTTTTATTTCAAGTTCATTGTTCCATTGGCATTGGAGTGATGTCGCCAAAGAAATGCGTTCAAAAACATCACCTCCTTGACTCAATTCCAATTTAATATTCATTTAAATTTAATTCCGCGCCTGGGTCTCCATTGCGTTTTTCGAAGTTATTATACCATTATTAGTTCTAAAACTCTGTACAATAAGCTCTTCTTTCAGCTCGAGACTGAAAGTCTAATATTTGACTTTTTAAAGCCCCTCGAACATTTGAAATGCCAATGTACACTACAGTCTGACTTGAAGGCACAGCATAGGCTCATAAAGTGAGATTCAAAAGCCCGAATTCTCATTACAGCGAGCTAATCACGGACTTTGTTTCATTGATTAGAAATCATTAGATACTGGGAATTCCATGGAGAGAGAGAGAAAACGCATATCTGCTGTTATGTAGTCGACACTTTCTCCAAGCTAGATTTCTTGCAGAAGTACCGTCACGTTTCAGCACAATCGCCTCAACTTGTTTGTCGCAATCAATCATCTTTGTTGATGGAGAAGTCGGCATCTTTGCAGCATGTGTGGACTGAATATTAGCCCGACGTCTACAGTACCAATGGTCTATAAGCTTGTACTTTAAACACAGGTCTGGTCCATTACAGAGCTATTATTCCAGGCTAGTGTCATCAATCCA
The DNA here is from genome assembly GCA_900302635.1 of Chatrabus melanurus. Lineage (NCBI taxonomy): Eukaryota > Metazoa > Chordata > Actinopteri > Batrachoidiformes > Batrachoididae > Chatrabus > Chatrabus melanurus. The sequence continues at coordinate 1,399 of OMMV01187972.1, read as the reverse complement.
TCACATTTACAGTAAGTACTGCACACTATTCGACCTGGCAGAAAGCCGACTTCACCCTGTTTGACTAGTTTCACACTCAAATCTACGAAGGTCTGTTATTCAAGTGTTTGAGGTGTTTGCAGAAATGGTGAGGAGTTCACGGCGCTCCCCCAACTTTGACGTTGACTTTGTCTTGCATTTATATTAGCACACATTAGTGACGGTTATAGAATTTTAAATACTTCATGCAAGTTGACTTTCCTTTGTAGCAAAGGCTGACAACCATTTTGGCACAGCAAACAAGCTGACACCGGGGTACTGTGAGTGCTGTGTGAAGTGGGGGTGGAATCTTTTAGCTTCTTGCCAGTGAATTCTAATGTTCATCAATGGTGTGTTGTGGCTCCTACCCTGTTCAGTGCTTGAATGGACTGAGTGTTGGGTAAAGTCATGGAGTCCAGCAACTTGGGTGGGATACTGTGGACAATACTGTGATCTTTGCGGCGTCAATAGATGCCCTGATTGCAGCACTTGAGAAGCTGAGTGAGGAGTCGGGTGTCTGGGCTTGTGATTGTCCTGGATGAAAACTTAGATCCAGGCTAACTAAGATAAATGACTCACCCATCAGAAGCGCATCGGTTTGTGGTGAAAGTGTTGAACTTGTTGAGAGATTCACCAATCTTTGCAGTAAAATTTGCATCTCTTTGAGATCAAGAGATGCCCGGAAAGAGCTTATGGACTCATGAGATCGCTGGATGGAGGTGTTTGGCGATACCTATGCAGGAGCACGAAGGTCCAAGTCACTCATTGGCCAGACCAGCACACACTAAAATGGGTAAGTCCAAGGAGCTCGAGCAACTGCAAGATCATCAATTCAAAAAACTGTATGTAAGTACAAGTTATTGGGAGGTGGAGACACTTTGGCAAAGTTTAGAAGAAGATCAGCCAAGTGGAAACTGGTTCAGATGGTCAGGAACAACCGAGGCAGATGGTCCATGGGCCAGGCAGGTGTTTGGTACCACCTAAGGTAAATAAACAACACTTACAATCCAGCCTAAGTATACCATGGCCAACACAAAAATGTATGATAGCCATCCCAGAGTGGTAGCTATAGCCAGGTAGATGTCAATGAAGGATTACACTGGGGTCAACATTTAAAAATCCTCCAATCATATTCAAAAGCATACCATATTATTTGGGTTAGGGTTAGTTTGGACTATCTATGACTGAATGGTATGGAGTTATGGGGTAAAAACAGCAAAAATGGTGACAAAGGTCAATTTCAGTTTGTACAGGGGTCAAAAGTTAAAGTTGCTCCAATTTTGGTTAAAAAAAAAGTGATGTAAATTAGTGGTTGAGCTAATTGGATTTTAAAAAGGAATAGTTTGCACCATCTGTCATGCGTAGTTATGCCGTTACAGGG
>OMMV01187969.1:0-12530 GCA_900302635.1 Chatrabus melanurus | reverse complement strand
TTCATTTCTGTAAGCTTGTTTATGTCCTCTTCTGTAAGTCGCTTTGGATAAAAGCGTCTGCCAAGTGCAATGTAATGTAATGTAATGTAATTGATTGACAGATTGATTGACCAATCACAACAAGGCTCTCCCTAAGGGCCGTTTATTTCGGTCCATTTACAAATATGTGAAATCGAACCGCACTAACGTCTGTTTGCTACATTGTAACAATTTATTGCCTGGTGCGGACCAAAGGAATCTAACTATTGGTCTGAAAACACCTTTAGATCGAATCTCTAGCCACACTAGTAGTGGAGATAGTATCATAAATGTGTTTCTGGACTATGTTTTGCTTAACCTTGACCTTTAACCAATCATCTGGAGACACGAACCCAAGTAATATTCCCACCAAGTTTGGTGAAAATCCATCCAGCCGTTTTTTTAGTTATGTTGTTCAAACACACACGTGAGTCCAAAAACCCTGCATCCACCTCACTATGGAATCATCTTGGGTCCGGGATGGCAACCACCCAGGCAGACAACCAGTCCATCCCCACCTCTCCAAAGTAACCATCTATCTGCTGCAGCCAAGTGGAATGTGGGCGTGTCCTTGACCTTCTCCAGGAGCTGGGGTCCTCAAGTTTAAGCCACCTGTGTGCTGGATCATGTCCAGAGAAATGCACCACCAAAGACATCCAGTCGTCACCTTAGGTCACTGGTTAGAGTCCAAGTCTCACAACCATACAGCATGGACCTGAACGTCATGGCAATATTGGCCTTTCAGTGATTTCTTTGAACTGTTGTTTTTTTTTGGGGGGGGGGCAGAATGATTATCCAACATATATCAGTAAAAGAAAAAAAAAGAATTTGCTGCACAAGATTCCACTCATTTTGGCTTTCCTGAACTTAACACATGGTAGAAATTATACAGCAAATCTACTGTTTGGTTGAATGTCCCTTGGCAAGTTTGACCTTGAACAGATGCTTGTGCTATTATCACGGTCTGGCAGAATTCTGGTTGCATATTTTTACCCCTCGTCTTCTCTTGTTGGCAGAATTGGTAGAGTCCATCTAAGGTTGTAGGAAACTGACTGTTTCCTTTTAAAAAAAACTCACAGCTCGAGCAGCTGGAATTTTTAAAAGTCTGAAGTCAGTGTGTGTGTGTGTTTGTGTGTGTGTGTGTGTGTGTGTGTGTGTGTGTGTGTGTGTGCTATAATTTTGTTTTGTAAGTTGTACATTTTAGATTTTTAATCTTATTTTTTCTTTTTCTCTTTTATTTTTTATTTTAGTTTTAAAAGTTGTTTTTGAAAAATGACTACATAAATAAGCAGGATGCTCAATGGGGTCAGAGTTGGGCTACCAACATGAAGACCTTGGTTTGATTCCCAGTCACGCTACCTGCCTGAGTCCTTGGACAAGACACTTCATCTGCATTGTCTCAGTCCACCTAGCTGCACATGGGTACCAGCCTTGGCCGGGGCAGTAACCTGCAATGGACCAGCGTCCTGTCCAGGGGGAGTTGTAGACTTTTGTCCATTTCACGATACGCAATCCGGAGATAAGCACCGACACCAATAGAGCTTATAGGACTAATTGTTCTTCATCTTCTTCTATATGAGTGATTTTGCTAAGTTCTTTCTGTGCCTTAAGGTATTGTAATTGATGTTCCAGGTCCTGTATGTCACTCTGGGTTTTACACCAAATAAAGGGATTGATACCTAAACTGGGGCTCCTTGCCCTGCTGGACCCCGTTATCATCTTCCCCAATTTTAGCATTTAGTGTATAATAGTGAATAACTGCATAAAGTTGAACTTAAATATATTCATTCATTCATTCATTTTCTGAACCCGCTTATTCAAGTTTAGGGTCACGGGGGGTGGAGCCTATCCCAGCGGTCATTGGGTGAGAGGCTTGCTTAAATATAAGGGGTTTTTTTTAAATTCCCACTAAAAGAAGAACTTTGTGTCGTTTCATTGAAGGTGCAACCCTTCATTTTCCCGTCTTCTTTAACACCTCACTGACTGATAATCTCCACCTCTGTCTCACACACAAACCTTTTCTTGAAACTCGATACGGCCGAGTGTCTCTCATTCACAAGCAAATCTGCCAAGCGGCTGGGCGCTCTGGGTTTGTGTCTACTAAACACAACACCCTCTGACTCATTCCAGGCTGACAATGCCCTCCTGTTCTGGTATCGCATGTCCTGCAAAGAGACACGGCTCTGGCAGCGCCTCACACATCACTAAACATGAGAGGAAGAGCCTCAGTCCAGCTGACGTCGCTAAGTGCTGCTTCATGATGGATTCTGTGAGGGAGGCCGGCTGAGAGCTCCCAGCTAGGGTTTTTTTTCCTTGTAGCAGGCAGCAATGTACAGCATGGAGACTTCCATGACGTTCTCAGAGGCAGAACTCACAAGCTCAGCACCTTTGATAGGAATCTGCAATGTTCATGGAAACGTCTTTTTCTGCTGTACCCTTATCATGCCGGTCTCCTTGACCTCTCACGTCCTCAGGGTGCGGGCGAAACGGAGACCTTTTGAATTGCTGAGATGATTTATCTGATGTAAGCCGCGTGCCAACATCGTAAAAACGAAAAAAGACAAGCATTCCCACCGTTGTGCACACAGCAAATCATCTATAATTTACCTCTGAGGGTGTAAGAAAGCCACACATTTCCAGGGTTTATATAAGCACACACCCACATCAGTGTTCATTTCACTGCAGTGAAGCTCCACTTTATCAAATAATTAATTCAAAAACGAAATGATAAAAGGGAACGAGACAGGGCCGCTCAGAGTGCAAATCCTGGGATTTCGCATTGGGTTCAACTATATGACATTTGTTGTGTCGTATTGTATCATCTTGTATAGCATGGTATGGTATTATATTGCATCATATTGTATTGTATCATATGTTATCATATTGTATTATATTATATCCTATTGCATCGTATGATGTTATGGCAGAACAGGTGGTTCTGTGACATAGGAGTTGAACTGCTGACCTACTGACGGAGTACAGACAGGGTGACAAAATAAAGGAAAGCCCTGCATAAAGGAGTGGAGTAACAGAATGAATAAATGCAGGTTATTGCACGGTACAGTTAAGTAATAAGAATGATGTGAGTCATACACTGTGGCCTTCGCAGTCACCAGATCTCATAATTATAGCAATAACTTTATTTTTATAGTACTTTTCTGTTCAGGTGATATAATTCAAAGTCCTTTACATCAACAGTTGCACATCATAAGTGCCATTAAAAGCATTACAAATGAAACCAATTGCTTAAAAATGGACTCACACTCAGTTCAAATTAAAACACACAATAAAACATAAAATTTATCAAAAATAAATGTAATCTTATGCAGTTACAGACAGATGCTGATGCACTACTCTAAATTATAAATAAGAAGATGATGGCTCAGATAATCTCATTTGCTTTCAAAGACTGCAGTATACAAGATAGGAAAAATGTTGCAACATGAAAAACATGCAGAGCGAAAATTTCTGATGGAGAATCAACAACGTCCAACTTTGTTTGCCACTTCAGGCTGCATGAAGACAGGCATGTTGAAGCTAATCATGTACGGTGTAACAATGCCAAGGCGTAGCTAGCAAGACCAGAGCTAACCTAGACATAGGTAAACAATGAAGCCATGTTCTGTGTGCATCCATACACACAGCTCACATGTGCACCCAACCCTCACCTGTCAAGGTGCTTTACCAGCTTTAGGGTCACAGTGGTGCCCCCCATCCTCTCTCACTTCTCCTCTGAGAGAACAGAGGATGCTTTGATGCTCTTTGGGCACATTAGTATATTATAAAACATTTAAAGACAGAAACATTGAACATATTATAAACTGTATTCATTAGGATGAGACTGTAGATTAGATTGATATGTTGAAATTATGATCGATAGCATGCTATAATGCTATCATTAGGCACAGAGTACATGGCGACTTGTTCAGGACTTGAAAAAGATTGGGTCTTGGACCCGACTTGGCCTCGACTTGACTTGGCCTTCCCTGACTTGATTTGGGACTTGAGTATTAGGACTTGAGACTTACTTGTTACTTGCCAAATAGTGACTTAGTCCCACCTCTGTTAAAAAAAACAAGGTTTGTTCTTGTCGCTACGGCACGCAGCAAAAGTTCAACTTTTGGTGGAAAGTGCCTTTTGCGGAGCGCGGTCCGTCCTCTCAGCCTGCTGTGAATTAAATACGTCCTCTCATTGAAAACAATCTGGTTTACCGTCTCTCGCTACCCGCTAACTTCCTGCCTGTGACCTGATAAAACAACCACTTTGCTAATTATTCCAAAGTTTTGCATTTTGTTTGATAATGGTTCAAAAAGAGGAGTGCGTTCCACCCAGCCACTGCAGAACTGTTCGTGAGCTTATAGTTTTTAAAGTCCTGTAAGGTGTAAACACTGAGCCCAAAAACCAGATCTTTGAAAATGTCCGGGTATGTAAAGGAAGGTTAGTGCGTCAGGGTCTTTCATCCACTCATGAGCTGCCAAGGCGCCACCACTGCTGAGCGCTTCCATTTAACTTCTCCAGGTAGGATCTCTTTTCTTTGTCTTTCCCTTTTTCTATCCAAAATCCACCTCTTTAGCCACAAGAAAACTCTGTGTGTCACTTGAAACACTGTCTGAGTGGAAAATCACTGTGGCAACAGAACAGCATCACAAGCAGCCTCCCTACATGCAACGTGGTGTGAAAAAATGTGACATAACTCTGCAAGGCTCTGCAGGCTCCGTGTCCCGCTGACTTCTTCTTTGTCTTTGGGACACACAGTAATCCTGCATTCTGAGGATGCAGAGTGCTGGACGGCACATAAGGTTTTACAAGATCCAACAGGTAGGAGGGGATTAGACCATTTAAAATGTTAAAAGTTAACAATAAAAAATCTGACCTCACATGAACAGGAAGCTAATGAAGTGAGACGAATATTTGGGTAAAATCGTAAGACGTTACAGTAACCAATTCCAGAGAAAACAAAAGTATGAACTAAAGAGCACCTGTGGGAGCTTTTGGACCAAAGTTCCCTCACAGTGCAAGTGATCCTCCTCATCTGAGCCTCCATAAGTAACTGCTCATTTGACACAAAGTCATTCCAGCGGTACTCAAGGATCCTTCGAAGAGACCAAGTACCAAAGACATCCAGTCTCAAAACCATACAGTAAGACAGGAAGCAGCAGGACCCTAAAGAACGGTCTTAGTCCTTCGTTCTCCTGCAAAGATATCAGCATCACCAAACACCTCTGACCTTTGACCTCATGACTCCATAAGCTCCTCCCAGGCGTCTCTGGATCTCAAAGGTCGAGGACCCAGAGACATGAATGTCTTTGCAGAGATAAATCAATGTCTCTACAAGATCAACACTTTCACCACATTCAGATACACTTCTGATGGCCAGGAAGTCATTAAAAACCTGGATCTTAGTCTGGATCCAGGACAATCACAAACCCGGACACTCTGATTCCTCACTCAGCTTCTCAAGTGCTGGAATCAGGGGATCCATTGATTCCACAAAGATCATCCGTGAAGTCAAGATCAGTCAACGTGTCCTCACCAACGAAAGCACCAAAGCTGCTTCTGTGCAGCCGTGTATAAAGAAATGATTCCTGACCCACATCCAGATCAGCACCAAAATCTTTTGGGTTCTTTGCCTGGAGAAGATTGGTCATTAAGTTTATGAAGATCATCTGATAATGTTTTGAGAAATATAGAAAAATATGTAAAATGCTTCATGGGCTGTTTCTGTTGATAAGATTGATCACGCTGAAAACTGTTGAAGTAAAATTGATCATCATAAAAACAGCCGTGGTTAACAATAACCTCCTTCGAAAAGGTAAAAAAAATGGACCTGTTTTCCAAATCAATATGCATACAAAATATATTCCTTTATTTTGAACCAAAAATATGAGAGATGAACCTTCACTGTTTTTTCATTTCACGTAAGGACTCCGTTTGCAGACAGGAATGATTGGATAAAGAGATTTTTCAGGCGTTAAACATGCGTGTACCTGTGTGACAGTTTAAGTGAAAGCTTATATTCAGCGTGAGCCGTGTCGGGGCAAAGGGTTTTGGGGCGCACTTTTCAGTTTCAGGCAAATTTTTCACGTTCAGCCAAGCAGAAAGATGTGGCTCCTATATAATACTACTCTGAAGTCGAATGAGGTAAAATTAGACGTGTTGTTTTACGAGCTTCAACCCTGACATGTTTACTGCTTGATTAAAGGTTGGGATGAAGCATGCTGCCTTTCCTTTGTCAGCAAATTTCAAAGAATGATTCAACTAATTCTATTCAGATTACTGGAGCTTAATCAAGGCAGGAACCAACCTGATTAGCCTAATTACACCTTTGTGTTATCGTGCTGGATGGAGGATACAAAGTCCTACATTGTGAGAACATAGCCTTGGGATATATGGAACTGAGATTGCACAGAATGAGGAGGTATGGCGGCTGAGTGCCAGATGCAAAGAAAGAGAACGTCTAAGGATCATTTAGTTTGGTTTTTTGCCAAAAAGTATCTGTGATTCTTTTGTTTGTTTGTTTTCTTCAAAGATTGTTGTTGGACTGCATTGGGGGGGCAGTCTGCACTCCAGTATCCTCAAAATGCCAACAAGAGTATCCATGGATCGAACCAATGTGAACAACAATTAATCAATACAAATCAGAAATTGATTTTAAAGTACAGCCCGGTTTCATTGCAGACAGTATGAAGATATTTCATGTTGTCTTTTTTCTTCATTTCATTTGTTAATGTTCATCCATTCCTGGATTTAAGGCATGAAACACATTCAAAGAAAAATTGACATGAAGGCAATTTAGGGCAAGAAATGAGGTAAAAAAAAAAAACAACCCAAAAAACATTAAATAATGATGTTATTTCAAATGGGTGATGTCACCAGATTCTAACTCTCATAAAAGTTCAAAGGTCGGCGTTAGGGTTAGGGTCGTGAGAGTGGTCACAGTAACGTTAACTTTGTGAGGTGAAAACAAAATCAACATGTCCGACAGTGGAAGGTGGTTTAACGGAGCTGTTTGAAGTTTTTTAAAATTAATTAACCATTTGTTAATACTGTCGCATCAGTTCAGAACGAGAAAGTTATGCTATGCTAACAACAACCGGCTCCTTCTAATGTTGCCCTTTCTACTACTGTATGTGGTGCTGCCCCCAGTGGTGAGCAAAGGCAGTACCTACATGTTGCAGCACAGTAGCAAAAACCTGAAGAAGGTCACTGATTTTTCATGAAATATGTATTTGAAGATCAGCAAAGCCACTTTTGGCTTATTCGAATTTATCATGGAAAATAAATGTCTATAATAAACGAAAAGAATTGTATCAGATTGCATAGAATCATTCCAAAATAAAAAGCATCATTCCTGAATTGTATCGTAGCCCATATATCTAAATATGCATCGGACAATTTTATAAGGGAGACATGCACACCCCTACAAAATACATGTACAAGAAGTATAAGTCCTATATAGGCTCTGAGGCCCATTGGAGTGGGTGCTTATCCCCGGATTTCATAGCGTAAAGTGGATGTGAGTCTACGATTCCCCCTGGATGAGGCGTCAGTCCAATGCAGGTTAATTTCCTAGCCAAGGCCAGTACCCATGTACAGCTGGATGGACTGGAACAATGTAGATGAACTGTCTTGTCCAAGGACTCAGACAGGTAGCATGACTAGGAATCGAACCCAGGTCTACATTGTGGGAGCCACACTCCTTATCCCAATGAGCTACCTACTCTAAAATACAGGTGGAGTGGTTGTGTAAATTCCTGTGCCCGCTAGAGGATCCTTTCAAGAATGCATGGGAGTTTGGCATCAGGTCATCCATTAGTTTGTTCCTCATTAGATCTCGCTATAGTTAATATCAAAACACTATCAGATGACCTCAGTGGCCAAGGGGACGGTCTTCACAGGGCCCCTATGTGGGGAGGGCCTTCGAAAAGCTTTGGTTTTATGGTTTTACGCTTACAGCAATATGAGTGTCCAGGTTTGGGGGCCCAAGATTAACAGGGATAGTGCCAAAATAGGACACAACAGGGAGCCAGAGTCCAGAGAGAGAGAGAGAGAGAGAAGGAACAGTGACCAAGTCAGGGAGTACTGAAACACAGGAATTATGGTATTCATTCATTCATTTTCTAAACCCGTTTATTCCAAGTCACAGGAGGCTGGAGTCTATCCCAGCAGTCACTGGGGGAGAGGCAGGGTTCACCCTGGACAGGCCGCCAGTCCATCGCAGGGCCACATATAGACAGACAAACACATTCACACCTACGGTCATTTTAGAGTCACCAGTTCACCGAACCTGCATGTCTTTGGAAGTGGGAGGAAGCCGGAGCACCTGGAGGGAACCCACGCAAACACAGGGAGAACATGCAAACTCCACACAGAAAGGACCAGGTCGGAAGAGAACCTGGAACCTTCTAGCTGTGAGGCAACAGTACTAACCACTAAGCCTCGTGCTGCCGAAATTATGGTATGCCAGAGACTAATGAAACCCAGTAATGGCAATAAGACAGAGACTATTAACCACGAGGGAGAATTAACCAGATAGCAAGGAGAACAAATAGCACACAGAGAATGACACCAGAGACAGGACAACATGGAGATGAAATTAAAACGTGACCCCTGACAATAATAACAAAGGAAAATTAACCAGATAACCCGGAGAATAATACTCAAGCTAGAATAACGTGGTGATGAAACAAAAACACCAAAATGTGACCCATGACGATCCTCATCATGGAATCGACAGGCGATTTTATTAGAATCACCATGTCGAAAAAAGCCTAAGTGGCCTTGCAGGCCACCAGACCTAGGCTTTTGAAAGGAAGAAAGAAACTGACAACTCTTTCCAAGCAACATGTAACTTCAGAACCACATATATGTCGAGGAAGACAGAGAGAGAATGAAGAAGTGTCTGCTTCTGCTACATTTATACAAAATCCTTACCACAAGGTTGTGTGGAAACCGTGAGTATCATTTGAGTTTTACAATGCAACTGCTGTTAAACAATTACAATATAACCCTTTATTTGTCTGATTTCATACATTTCTGTGAAGAAACACTCTCTCTCTCACGGATCACATTCATTACGTTTCTCGCTCGACCATCTCCTATTCTTTGATGGCTAAATTTACACAAAATCTCTTCCACAGGACTGTGTGGAGGTGTGACCGCTTCAAGTTTTAGAGCGCAACCGCTGTGAAACAGTCAGAAAGTAACAGTTTAGTTCTCTGATTTTGTACATTTTTCTGTGCGCAAATGGTCACTCCCTTTCACTGATAACCACACCTGTTCCTAAGCCATCATCAGTCCAGCAGCTGACGGACACGAATATGGGATATTACATAGGCAAGATAAAGTTGCTTTTTCATTTGACCAAGTGTATCAATGTGCACCAGATGTGAAAAGTTTTTTTTTCTCATTAGTAAAAGCCCTTTTAATTTGTTGAGTTAGAAGATGACAGCAGTTCTTGTTTTTGAGTTATCGTGTTAACAAACTGGAGGGGATGGACCTTTGATCAGGCTGTTCACTCACTTCATGCCTCGGTCTTTTCAAAGCCTAGGAACATGCAGATTAAAGCAGTGTTTCCCAATCCTGGTCCTCAGCAAACACTGGATTCAACAGTGGTCCCAGGATTGACCCTTGTGGATTCCCTAACAACATAGTTTCTGTATATTTAATCTGCCGAATCAAAACATGTTTTATACTTTTTTTTTTATTTTTTATATATGTACATCTGCAACAATGAGCAAAAACAAACTGGAACAGAAATTATTATGAATCAGTCATTTTGCTAAAAAAAAAAAAACGTCTTCACTATAAACAATAAGCCAACTCACCCTTTTTTGACCCATTTTTTAAACTATTATTTGAATATTTTAAATGTTATTTTCGTAATTTGTGGGTTGTGCCCAAAATGAAGCTGACACAAATAATGCAAACAAAGGTCAAGAGGAGTTAGAACCTCCATGTCACAGTGACCCCACAAACCACAGCAGGACTTATTCTAGGAACGACCTTACGAAACCTCATCATCACTCATTGCGTTGTGCACAACGCCAGTGGGAAAGCACCAAAGCAGAGGATAGTGTGGCCGCAGCCTGAAACTGTTTCGACCACAACAAGGCCTGCAGCCTTGGGACTGTAAATCACAATGATTCCTCGGAGAGCCTTGGCCAGCCAGCAGCATCCAGACTTTTTGGAGGGAGATTTTCTGCATACCGCACTGCAGACGAGTATATTCTGAGAAAGCACAATGGCGGTAGCACGAACGCCAAAGTCCTGTTTTCCAAGAAATGTTTTGCAAACTTGAGAGTTTGCACTTTGCAGGTACCATGAACAGTCGTGAGAACGAGTGTGCACTCGTGACCTTTGAGCTCAGTTTTTGAATTTTGGCCACAGGAAATACTAGATTTGCTACAGAGAGTTTCACGTTGGAGTCAATCCTCCAGCTCCATGTCGTGGACCAAATCCTCCACGAGAAAGACCACCTGACACATTTGGTCTGTGCTGCTTTCTATTTATAGCCCACTTTACCAAAGATAAATGATTTGCCAACAGAGCTTATTTCCATTAAACAATTAAAAAGGGTTTCTGTGAGCAGAAATGCCATGGCACAGACACGCCGAAGCTTTTCCAGCATCTGGATCCAATGATCTCCCTTAAGAACGTCCGTGTCCAATCCACAGTTGTGAGGGCCACACAGATGTGCTGACGGGGTTTTCGCCAATCCGCCGTCTCACGTCCTGTTTCCTAGAATCCCTCTTTTGCCAGAAGCCCCGCAGTCTTCTGCTACCTTCTCCTCGTCTTACCTCGCGCTTTAATTTGGCGTTACAGATCGCGGCACCCTGCTGATTTGCGGTCTGCTTTTCCCAAACGTGCGCTGCCCAGAGTGTAATTTAGTGTCGTGACTACAGCTGCTGTGTCATGGAAAGAAAAGTGCAGCATCATCTTAACAAGTTTGTGACTCAAGCGACTCACAGTTTACAGTAAACTGACATTTTTGGCATAAAAACCCCAAATATTGATTGGTGCAGCGTTTGAGTTTTGTCTTTACTGCAGCCACAGCAGCTCCATATATATTTGGACACTCAGAGTTACTTTAGCTCTCTATCAGTGAGGCTAAAGTTTGCCAGAAGGCCTGTTTGCAGATTATAACCCAGATTTGATATGTTTGTCTCTGTTCCACTGGACCATGAAGCTTGTGACTGGTGAAGCATTCGGTGAAACATGTTAGCTGCACAGACTCCAATCACAGCCACTGAAGCTTGGAACTTTTTTAAACAAAGTTTTTCTCTGTATCACGACCATGAAACATGTGAAGCAACAGACAAAAGGAGTTCCATGCACAGTTTCTCCAATCACAGCCACTGAAGCTTGTAATGCTTTCAAAGTTGTCATGGGTGTCTCGGTGGATTCTGTCACTAGTTTCTGCAGCTTCACTCAGTTTTTGCAGAAAGCCTGGGCAGAGTTACGGCACTGCCATCTCTCCAGGCACAGACATTGAAGCTTGTAACACCTACAGTTGTCATTGGTGTCTTGGTGGCTTCCCTCACTAGTCCCCTAAATGCACTGTCATTCAGATTTGCCATCCTCATAATCTCTCCAGGCACAACCTCTGAAGTTGTCTTTTAGAGTTGGCAGGTGTCTTGGTGGCTTCCTTCACTAGTCTGTGCACAGCCACTGGGTTTTTGAAGACAGCCTGCTCCAACCAGATTTACAGAATGTAACGTTTCTTAACTTTTCACTGAACTGAATGCTAAGCTTTTCTAGGCTGTTGTGTGAGTGAAATAATAACACACACACCTGCAAATGCAACAGCGCAACATAAGCTTGTCCAATTACTTTTGGACCCTCATTAATATGGGGGAACAAACTATAAAAGAACTCTATTTCCAACACTGTCACCAAATTTGAACATGTAATCAATTTAAAACTAATAGTCTGCACCGTGAGTTTCTATTAATTAAGGTGCAAATGTCAGAAACATAAAATCCTCCAATTAAAACACAGGTTAAATCAGATTTTACTCATTACATTTTCATCATTTCTCAGGTAGAATATTTATAATATAATGTGCATCATTCATTCATTTGTTTTGTAAAGCCACTAATTCCAATTAAGGGTCATGGGTTTTTTGAGAGCTGCCTCCTCCGGACAGATTTACCGTCCAGAACCACACTGTTTGTGTTTCTTCATGACTGATGGAACTGAAGTCTGAGACGTATTCAGTGACTGGAAACGTTCACGTGTTCGAACGTTCACGTGTTCGTCTCCTGACTGCTCTGAAGAAAACTGGCTGTAAAAGTGATGATTTACTGTCAATTCATCAAAGGGCGCCAATAACTGTGTCCAGCTTACATTTTATGTCTGGATTATTTTGTTTCACTTTATGAAAGCAGTTTGTTTTGTTGTTGTTGACAAATAACTTTGGAGATTTTTAAAAAATATATTTTAATTAAACAAAATTAGTTTGTTTGCATTTATTTCTGACCATATTTTAAAATATGTACATCAAATATAGA
>OMMV01187964.1:7138-18520 GCA_900302635.1 Chatrabus melanurus | reverse complement strand
CTTTCTTTATTCATCTGTAACCTCCCTCGGTGTCAGTCAGTATTACCATCTCCTCCATCCTCGATCCCGCTCGCATTGTGTACCCACCTGTGCTTTAATCCTGCGCCTCGCAGAGTAACGACGTGAATCAAGTCCTGTAAGATTTCAAACATGGTTAAGGAAGAAAAAACAGCAGAGTGATTTTGACGCTGTGTAGCAGCTAGCACGTCTAAAACAAGTAATCCCTTCAGGTTTAGTCATTTGCCCTAGAACTGCTGGATGGGGTGATAGGTTCAAACAAGACATCAACTGTGCCTGACCAATTAATTACATTATTTTGCATTTTATTGATTTAAATAGTACCTTCACTCTCACTGTGTATCGTGGAATTAGGTATTCTCCAATCTTTGAATCAGAAAGAAGTGTGTTGCCAAAAAGTGTTCTTAATTTGGGAGCTTTTTTTTTAAATTGCTTTTTTTTAATGTATGGTCAGTTCTTTACTATATGTACTTCACCAGCCCAGCCAGTTGGTTAAAGAAGTTGTATCCGTCATGAAACAATGATTACCTGTGTTTTTGTCAAACACTTTTATTTGAGTGCAGCAGGTTTATACCAGTGTTGGGTCATCCAAACCTGTGATTAGTCAGTGCCACCTACTTACTTTGTTCAGTCTTATGGATCTGTGTGTCCTTTATGCTGCTCTCACACTGTGACGGATTGAGGAAACGTATCGGTAACGGATTGAAATAATCTGTCCGGTGGCAGAAATCGGTTAATCCGTTGGTCTTTGGTGGATTTGGGGCTCTGATGGACGGATGAGTACAGGATAGGTAACGAATAAAATGGGCAATGAGCGGACAATCACCGAATGTGTAGCGACTTCACCGATGGACCCAAACAGCTGGAGAACGTGTAACGAATGGATAAAATGAACATTTACCGGACGTCCACCGGCAAGGTAACGGACAAACCGCACAACAAAATTGATTGGCCACCGCACACACACACCATTCCTACGCTTCTCAGTGATTCACATCTCCACTTTCTCTTTCAGCATGCCCCCAAAGAAGGTAGAGTAGGGGAAGCAGAAGACCCCAGCCACCCATGGGAGGAGGGCTACTCCATGGGATCTCTGAGGTCCTCACTCCAGAGAAGCTCTTGAAGGAATGAGGCCCTCAGGAAAAGACCTCGTTTTATACGCCCATTTTATAGGCCAGAAAGTAGAACACCATCCGTTCCTTGCCCGGCAGTTATCCTTTATTTTTATTTTTTTTGTCCTTATACTGTACTTATCATGCGTTTTGTTCAGTTTGACCAGTTGCAGTCCGCTATGCCATCCGTTCCTCATCCGCTAAGCCTCCAGTATATGTGCACTAGACGGCCGTTTTATCCATTCCATGTTCGGCGTCCTCGGGTCATACAAACGGACAAGATAAGAATGGACAGGATAAGAATGCATGAGCACCGTAGACGTAATGAACAAGTACAGGACAAAACGCATAAGAAATGGAAAACAAACGTACAAACACTGGGGAACCTGTCCAATGTCCCCACGAAGTTTTGAACATGCACAAAACTTTTCGAAGGATTCGCCGGATATCAACGGAAAAGGGAACACATTTAACGAATGAGAAAAGGACTTGTACTGGACAAAAACGGACATGAACGGATATCAAAAATTCCGTATCCGTTACACAGCAGCATTATGTTACTCTGTGTTCTAAATATGAAAAGGACGTCAGTAAGTGGCCCGGCTTTTTCTAATGTTACTGCATTTTAGAGCAGGTAGCTCAGTGGGATACGAGCTGGACCACCAATATGTAGACCACTGTTCGGTTCACGCTACTTTTCTGGTGTTTTTTTCTACAAGACACTTCATCTGCATTGTCTCAGTCCACCCAGCTGAAAATAGGTAGCCATCTTTGCTGGGGAAGTAACTTGTAATGGACTGGTGTCACATCCAGGGGAAGTTGTTGACTCTCATGCGCTTCCCGCTACAGAGTCCGGGGATAAGCACCATCACCAAGGGGCCTCAGGGCCTATATAGGACTTACATCTTCTGTTGCTTTTTAAGGGAACAATCTCACATTTGGTATTAGATAGATTTGATTCTGTTCAAACTTTTAAATTTACACTGATTGCACATCTCTTCTCTGTGACTTATGATTAACTGTATTTTGAGGTACTTTGCAATGGCAGATATGGGACTACGTGGTGTTGAACTTATATTCACTTTAAATTTGTGGTTATTAAATATGCATTCGTATTTTATTAACTTTTAATGGTTTTAACATTATTTTATTTCTGCATTGTTTCATTCGTTTAATGCCTCTGCCTTTCGTGTTATATTATCTACTTGTATCGATATAAAGTGCCTTGCAGCTGTTTTGGAAAGTGCTACACAAATATAATAATAATAATACCACTATGTCTACAAGGCCATTGGGCCCAGCCTGAACTAACCAAACTTGGCACATGGGTGGTGGTCAGAAGGATCACCATAGCAACGGTGAGCTGATCATATTTTGGCTCATCAAGACTATACAATTTGAGCTAGGGATACATTTTGACACAAGCTACAACTGACTCCAAGGCAACCATTAGGCACCAGATGACCTTACTATTTAAGCCATGAGGTTATCAGTACAGAATTTTACCCAGAGATGGCTGGATGATTTGTCGGTTCATGGCTTCTTTTTGTTATTAGTATTATTATTATCATAGCAAAGGATACACAAAGAATACAAAAGACGTCTGCAAGCAGCTCCATTAAAAGTTGATTAAAAAGCACACATGAGGGGACGATACACGTCTATAAACCTTCCAAGTCAGTGAATATCCCGTCAGTCCAGTTAAAGCAATTATCATCCAATGGAAAGAGTATGACATAGCTGTAAATCTACTGTGAGAAGGAGATTTGGGACCAACAAGAGACCTACGACAGCTCTGAAGTATTTACAAGCTTTATTGGTTCCAATTAGAGAGACTACAAATTGTATCTGGACTCTTTAGTTATGTTGTTCACAGACAAACAGGCACACAGGACTGAAAACGATACAACCGCATACACTACTGCTGAGCGAGGGTGTGAAAAAAAACAACAACTAAAAGCTGCTTTATCTGTTGAAGATGCATGGTAGACTGACACAACTAATGACATTTCAGTTACAGCGTCCTCGGCATCACGTGGGAAACTGAAATCAGCTTCAAAGGCTCTAAGGTCTGAGTAGATTTGATTTTATGTTAATTTATTTTTTGGCTTCAGACTAAAGACCATGTTTACTATGAACCATAAAGACATTAACCTTACCATTAAGTGTGGTGGCAGCATCACGCTGTGTCGATGCTTCTCTACTGGGGGGATAGAGAGGCTCGTGAGGGTAAAATGAATCCAAGAAAAATGACGATTTCTTTTTGAGCAAGATATTGATATCAAGCATGAATCCAAATTGATAGGGGAATGTCTTAAAATCAATAATATCAATGTCCCGGAGTGGTTGACTCAGTCCAGGTCACACAGTATCATGATTCCACATGTAATCCAGACATGCATGTAGCCCAGCAACAGATGCAAATGTTTGTGCAGAACTGAGGTTGAATTTGGTGACAGTGATGCACAAACTACACAAAGGGTGACCACATTTATGATGGTGAAATGCAAGACAGTCGTGCTGACGTGTAACAGGCAGGACATATAAAAAAATATTTATTTTCTTATTTATTTTATTGGTGTAATCTGAAAATGAGCTTTATAACTGAATGAATTATTTGGGGGTTTTTTTGAGAAAAAAAACTGTTCATTTGATAATTCCAATGGTACCCAATGATGCTCCGAAGAGACCAAGTACCAAAGACATCTAGTCTTCACCTTAGGTCCAGATCTGGGCCATCAATTCATGCGTTTTCTGAACCTGCTTATTCCAAATAAGGGTCAAGGGGGTCATTGGGCAAGAGGTGGGATACACCCTGGACAGGCCGCCAGTCCATCGCAGGGCCACATATAGACAGACAAACTCATTGACATTCACACGTTCACTTACGTTCAATTTAGAGTCACCAATTCACCTAACTTTGGAAGTATCTCCACACAGAAAGGACCAAGTCGGAAGCAAACTTGGGACCTTCTCACTGTGAGGCCACAGTTCCAACCACTCAGCCACTGTGTTGCACGCCTTTAATTCAAATCAATTCAGTTCCAATCAGCTCTGTTCATCTTATTTATGCATCAACAAATCGCCACATAATTCACCCCAAGGTGATAAACACAAGTCAG
Organism: Chatrabus melanurus; assembly: GCA_900302635.1. NCBI lineage: Eukaryota > Metazoa > Chordata > Actinopteri > Batrachoidiformes > Batrachoididae > Chatrabus > Chatrabus melanurus. The sequence continues at coordinate 14,268 of OMMV01187964.1, read as the reverse complement.
GTTTAAACCTAACCCACCCCCTGAGAAAGCACAATGGAAACCAGTCAGGAAAAACTCTCTGAGGCGTTTTCCATTATAGAAAGAAACCTCAAGCAGACCAGACTCAATGGGGTGACCATCTGCTTTGGCCATACTAACAAAACAACAAAATACAATAAAAGTACAGAGACAGAAACAGAAATGTTGCAGCTAAACAACCATGTACACATACATAATCTTGCGCAAATCTGTAATGGAAACCCGGCTAGTGAAAGCCTGCATCTTAGGGCGTACTCACACCAGGCAATCCATTCCAAAATAAGCCATAAACGCAATAACTTTTCAAACCCCATTACTGTGTTGTGGGAGCTGTGTTGCCAGATCTGTGCTTTTCAGCAGGGTTGAAGTGTTGCAAGTTATACTCTTGTCTGTCGGTGCCATGGACGGATTATGAGCTAGTGGGCCCCTGGGCACAGACGGGGAAAGGCACTCCCACCGCACCCCCACTGACCCCTGCACTCATTCACAAAATTGTCAGCGGACGGTACAGAGGTTGCGCTAAAGGCACAATATGTAGATTACATTTTATTATACGTGTGTATCTTCAGGGCCCTATTAAGACAAATGATAAATTGTATGTTATTTGATTGAGGGGCCCCATTCAGATATGAGGAGTAAATAACATAGCCCGTGTTATATGACTGAGGAGCCCAAAAAGACATATCACATAACATAACTAGTGTTATTTGGCTTCAGGGTCCATTAACATGTCAGGATGGATAACATAGTGGTGCAGAGGCTTGGGCTCCAGGACCCCCTGAGCCCTTGGGCCCCTGGGCCTGGGCCCGGTAGGCCCGTTAAGTAAGCCATCCTTGGTCGGTACTTTCAACATTTTCCTTTCTTTGAGTTCTAGTATTGGACTGGTTTATGTGTTTTTTTAGTTATTTGGGTTTTTGTTCTGTTTTTTGTGCTCAGGCACGGTACAAGGCAACCAGTCCTTGTGTGAGTACATCCTTCGTGTTGATCCAGGACAATAACAAACCCAGACACCACGACTCCTCGCTCAGCTTTTCAAGTACTGGAATCGGGGCATCCATTGATTCCGCAGAGATCACATCATCATGCTCAAAGTCAAGCTCAGTGAACCTTTTCATGCCGGCAAAGGTATCTACGTAAATGGGCGATGGTCGATTTGATTCCCATTCTGGTTTGATAAATGAGGGTGAGGAAGGTGAAAAATCAGTACTTGTCACCCGCTAATGTGCCCTTGAGCAAGTTGCACCCATTGTGCACTTGAGCACTTTGCATGGCAGCCCCTAACATCTGTGTGCACACTGAATATCAGTGGTAATTGTAAACTGCTTTGAGCATCTGCTCTGAGATGTTAAAGTGCTATAAAAATGGTCCAATATCTCATTATTCAGTGTTTGCTATCTTTAAGTATATTAAACAAAAATATAAATTGGAGGACAGCATTTGTTATGTGAGGTTGCAGATACTCTATGTCCTAATACCCTTCTGGCACTGTCCTGCTCTACTCCCTCATCAGCCCTGTGAAACATGACTTTCTGTTTTGTTGCACAATTAAATCACAATTTGATGTATTTTTTTTTTCAAAAAATATGGTGCTTTTTTTTAAAAGCATATATTAATGCTGTCTTTGAAACAGGTGCAATTTCCTTCAGTGAGCAGTGAGAAAACGAATGTTGCTGTGCTGAATAAATTCTCAGGTTTCCACCTGGATGAAGTCACATAATTATCCTGTGCTGAGGCAAACTTTGGATCACAAATGTTATATATAGGTTGAGTCGTGCAGCCACTGAATCAGAAGCTAAGTCTGTGAACAACTGAGTGAGCAAATAGTCCGTCAGGTTCATGCACTTTCGAAGATTAAAACAAAAAAAAAAATCCTCAAGATGCTCTCTCTGCTGTTCACTGAGATAGTGTGGCGGCTAATCTGCATATTCAAATTGTGGAACAGCGGAGCTCTGTGGCACAGCAACAGCCACATTTCTTAGCGCAGGCCATATTGTTACTTTTTCGAGAATGGAAATTTGGGGAAAACATCAGAAGGCGACAGCTGAGGGCTCAGCGCTGCGCTTTCAGCCGGGCACTGAGGACAGCGCAAAATGCTCTCTGCGGCTGTCGCATCTGTCAGACAACCTGCAGAAAGATGAACAGGGCTGGCAGGCATGGGAGGTGCAGTGATGCTGATAGATCCACCTGGAGTTCTGTCTGATTGTCGGATTTGTGCTCAAATGGAAAAAAAAAACAGCCTCTTGATTGGCGAAGGCTTGAAATACAGGATAATTAGGGATCTTTTTTTTTCATTTTGTCTGTTGTGTGTGTGTGTGCGTGTGGGTGTGCGTGTGTGTGTGTGTGTGTGTGTGTGTGTGTGTGTATGGATACTGATGCATTTTACAATGATGTTATTAGTTTTAGATTATTACACTGGTGGCACATGCAGGGGTATTGTTTTCCTTCCAGTATGTATGTTAATTCAATTTATTTATACAGCACCAAATCATAACATAAGTCACACCAAAGTGCTATACACGAGCAAGATTTAAGCCTTACCCAGCCCATGAGCAAGCCCATTGACAGTGAGAAGGAAAAACTCCCGCAGACGTTTTTTGATTATAGGAAGAAACCTCAAGCAGACCAGACTCAGTGGGGTGATCATCTGCTTTGGCCACACTAACAAATAAAACTAGAAGCAGTGCATAAAGCCTCATATGTGGGATGTGTCAGGGTGGAAGAAACACGAATCAACTGTTTTTTTCATAGAAACAAAACAATCTTTTTTATTACTTAGTCAATATACAATAATTTTCATATGAGCTAAACATCAAGTGTCTATCATAAGTAGTTCCTGAGTTATTCAAAAAAATAATGTTTACCTTTGCTAACCATGTCAATGTGGCATAAAAGCCCCTCCAAAGACCTTCCATAAGAACCAAACATCAAGTGTCTATCTTATGTAGAAGCTGAGATATTCAAGAAATACTTATTCCCAAGCAACCATGGTTACCATAGCAACCAAAGTGACATGCCATATGAAAGCCCTTCCAATGACCTTTCATATGAACTTAACATCAAGTCTCTATCTTAAGTGGTTGCTGAGATATGACCCATGTACAGAAAGGTCACGTGGCGGGACATCATAACAGACACACAGACAGACACAGGGTCTGGCCCTGGTGGACTACCGCTAGGTGGTCTGTCCATTGCATGTGGCATCCCACAACAAAAGGACAACACAACTGTCAGTACATTCAGTGATATAAATTATGCAGCCAATCAAACATATACAGTCCAGTCTTCTCAATGAGCGATGGCCCAAGGATATCCAAGAAAATGAGGACCAGATTTCATTGATGCCAGATCGGTCATTGAATTAGGACAATCCCTCGTTCTCATCCCAACCCCCCAGTTCCACAAGTTCTAGGATTCATAATACTGCCCCCCAGTCCAAGATGATGGGTCCCATTCATATGTGATGCTGTGCCATTGCAGTTCGGTCACGCCTCTCATCCGCGTGTCCGCCACTGTGTGCCTGGAGTCGTCTCGCCGCAGTAGGTGCCGGCACGATCTCAAACAGAGAGCAAACCAATCAATCAGAACGTCTTGGCCTTTGTAATTTCAGCACGTTAACAGCAAATTTATCAAGAAAGCCCGTATCTCACAGGGCTCGCGATCGATTAGCGACTGAGACGAATGGACATTCGTCCAATTCAGCTCTTGGTCTCAATGGGTAGAACGTTACCCGCTTATAGCTCTTACGGTCTTACATAAGCAGGACGAGATTCATCCTGATCTGTTGAGATGTCGCTGAGATGGACACATCTGAACATGTTAAATTGGATGTCCAATGTTAAATTGAAATTGCTGCCAAATCCTTAATCCGGATCAGATCCAGATGAAACTTGGTCTGACAGTTCAGGGTCTGATCCTCCATATGCAAACCAATGTATTGAAATCCAATGAGTTTTGACAGAGATATGATTCTTTTTAAATGTTTGCCCATTATAAGAGATAGGGATTTTTTATTTTTTATTTTGATAATCTTTTGTGATGTCATCAGTGCGTAGATTCTTACCAAAATTTAATGAGAACATCCTTGGGTGATCACGTAATCATCATAAAAAATAAAAAATAAATCATGTTGATCTGCCAAAAAACTGTCAACATGAAACTGTTCACAGGTAAATAAACAAACCAACCAACAATCCCACGCCGATGAAAACATAACCTCCTTGTTGGAGGTAATAAAACTATGTGACGTGAAAATCTGTGAATTTTCATCCTTTTTTCAAGGTTCAAGTTATTGGAATGGACAACAATCTCATCCATTTATCCAAACATCAGTCCCATCCATCTGTGGTCCACATTGGCACGTGCACATAAAAGGAAGACTGAGTTGCAAGAAGTGAAAATGATGGATGGTTGGATGGATGGACGGACTCGTGGATGTAGGGAAGCTGGAGCAAATGCCCCAGGGTTGGAAACCATTAATCAGGACTGTGGCAGTTTCTGAGTCACCCCACTACAGAGGTGACTCAGGGGTGGGGGGCTCCATGCCGATCAGTGAATAAAGCACTGGGTTGGGGCTGAGGGACCCCTTTTAACACTGAGGAGGTCCACAGAGACAGAGAATATCATTTTCTTCACTTTTTACTCCTCTCTTTTTATAGCCCACCCTCAATGTGCCATTCTCTCCTTTTCTCAGTTCATCAGCCTTTTGCTGTCTGTTTTTTATTTATTTGTATTCGAGAAACAGGTCCATAAGTATTTGGACAGGTACACAATGTTTGTAATTTTTGTCTCTGCACACCACCACAACAGAGCTGAAATAAATCATGATGTGCTTCCACTGTTGACTTTCAGCTTTAATTCAAGGGGGTTTAACAAAGACTTTGCATTAACCATTTAGGGAATACAGCCGCTTTTATACACAGACCCTTAATTTCTAGAGCCCATTAGTAATTGGACAAATGAAAAATAAGTATTTTTGTGAATACAAATCATCATTTTTACAGACAGTTTTCTTAAGACAAGTCAGGGGATGAATGCAGGAAATGAAAGCTAACAGTCTACACTACAAGAACATCTTGATTTTTTTGCATTTCAGCTCCGTTGCGGTGGTGCACAAAGGCAAAATTCCCAAAAAATTTAAGAAAAAAATGGTGTTACTGTCCAAATACTTGTGCCGTTCCACCTCCACAATGCGTCCATGTATTGGGAGCCACATTGCACCAAAGCACCTGGCTGACCTCACTGAGAGACCCTGGTGAAACGGCAACAGCGAGGTCACCACGGGGTGAAACTCCATTTGAAGTCTCGCAAGCAGCGTTCTCGCACAGATATGCAAAAATAGTTTGGTGAACAAAGATGAAAGGACCGATCGCTGTCCTGATGTGTGTGAACAAGGCTCCATCTGCGGCTAATAATGTTTAACACGTTGGAGGCCTCTCTGCTGCAGCTTCTACCACACCATAAATCATACACATCTGGCGCACCGATTCCCTGCTGTGGCGTGTTAGGAGAACGCGCTGCACACACGCACACATCAGGCAGCGCCAACATGCATGCACTCTGTGGTTCACTCAGCCGCACACATTTATCAGTGGTTAGGAGATGTGCGCTTGTGCGCATTCCCCTCTGACAGTAAATGCTGTATACAGGTTATGCAGCAATGTGCATGTGCATCAACAGTACTGCTGCCTTTTAAACATGGGTCTGCAGTTCATTGTGACATCGTTGGTATAGATGTCATATTATGAAGCCAGTTTTCGAAATGCCCCTAAAAAGACTAAAGGAAAAGAAAATGATTGAAAGAAAGGAGAAAAAAAAAGAGAACAAGACATAAATTATAACGTGAATCATAATGTATAAATGTCCGTCAGCTGGGTCCTTAATCAAATGAGGATGACTGTCAATTTCTGGGGTTGGCTGTTTTAAACAGAGTGGTTGATTTTATGTTAATTACCAGCGTGTTGACTACCTGCAACTGTGTGACGGTAAATGCCCTTAAATACCAACAGAAAATTAAAGGGGAAAATATGTGTAATTTTAAAATGGTCAAAAACTGAACGAGTGGTTTATTAGCAGTGAAATTAACATGCCATCAGCCTATGCGTTCAGTGAAAAAAAATTTTTTTTTCCAATGCCAGCAGTGAAACTACATACCATCGGTGTATTTTTCAGAAAAGAAAAAAAGCAGCCAAAGCAAAGCAGTGTGCATCAGGGAATTTCTTTTCTGGAAAGAGAAATCATAAAAAAAAATCTGACCTTGGAATATCAATGGCTCAAGGCTGTGACTGTCCTGTCTCAACACAGAATGATCATTGACTCCCCCCCCCCTCCAAATGATTCCCTGTGTACTTTCTCCCTTGTCTTCTTCTTTTGAGGCCCAACAGTGAAAATATGAAAATAGTATCTGTTATGTTGTCCTCTGTCAAACCCACATTGTTTCTGGGGAATTCCCTTTGACAACCAAATGTAAACAAAACCACGTGACCTCAGAGCCTCGCTTTCAACTCACTGTAACAAACAGGGGATTTCCCCAAATGGGATGTCCTGCATTCTGCACAATTTGGGTTCAAACCTGCGAGAAAAAGGCTGATTGTGAGAAAAGTACAGGGAATAAAGCGCTACAACTTTGGTGAATGGTCAAGAAGGTATCATTTGTTCTGTCGAAAATTATGAGGGCGCTGTAGCTCAAAGAAGGTCAAAATGGTGAAATTCTGTGGGGCTTGAAGCGTCTGACCTTTTGCAATCTGGGTATATGTACTTTTGAACGTGGTCGGGTAAGCAGCATGCATGCAAATTTTGAGTTGCCTGGAGTGTGTAATTGCTGAGAACACTGTGGCCGCAGAAACCTTGAAAGGTTTTCACAGATCGTATACATACAAGTATACTTTTAGTTTTGTTATTATCATGTTTTGATTTCAGGCCTATTGTTATTTATGGTTGTGTTATTTTTAATTGTTAAAAACACTTTGAAATGTATAATCTGCACCAGAAAGTGTTTGACAAACAATGTTTATCATTAAAATGAGCAGGCATGGCCGAGATTGCGAGCAAAACTTTAGTGCTGGGATTAAATTTAGTAGTACTAAGTAGTAGTACAAGTACTTACAGTAGTAAAG
>OMMV01187962.1:0-10948 GCA_900302635.1 Chatrabus melanurus | reverse complement strand
CCACATTCTGAGTTCTAGTTGCCAGTACATTTTGCCTCCATACCCTGCGTCACTCTGTGCTCTAGATTTGTTTGTCACTCAGTGTTTAGTCTTTTCTCTTTTGTATTGAGTGTTTAATCCTCGTTTGGTACTCGGTTCATTTTGCTCTCCCCGTTGTTATCTGTTTGTTTGTTTTTTAGTCCTCGGTGGTTCTTTATCCTGTTCCTGGCCCTGGTTCCTTCTCGTGCCCCTCCTTGGACTACTCTTGGACTTCCACCTGGCCTGGACTTCCCTCCTGACACTCACTGGTCCCTCCTTTGTTAAGTACTCTGTTTCTGACCCTGACACCCCCTAAGTTGAGTTCTCCATTTTGACCCTGACCACTTTGTCTGTTATTTTGACCTTTGATCCTTATTTCCCCACAGTTATATTTTATTTCCTAGTTTCACCGTGACCTCCATTTTGATTTTCACTGTTTTCTCCTGACCCAACCTTTACTCATTTCTTTTCCCACGTTTGTAAATAAATCCATTTATTATTTACACTTTACCTGGTTTTCCTGTGTCTGTCTGCACATTGGGTTCAATTCACGATATATCATAACACATCGCCACTATTTTTGGATTGTGTTGCAAGCCTTAAATGCATGAACGGATGTATATTAACAAATGAAATGAAGTTGACCACACAAAACATGAAATAACATGGGATCATACTCTCTGCGATGAAATAGAAGTCAAACATTTCAATGCCAAGCATACCCCAAAATGACAACCAACTGCAATAACTGTTGCAGGTGGTGGTTGTTGATCACAGAAAACAATCTCATGATGTGAAAAAAAGAAAAATCTCCATTAATTAAATACAGAGCTTGAGCACAAACAGTGCAGTAACTGGTGAATGATCCTGCCCCCAGCCAAAATTCAGTTCACTTGAGATACACCAAAATGTTATTGGAATTGAATACAATTTTCACTGTTTTCTGATAAAATTGACTCATTTACAGCCCTGGGAGGTAATATATATTTACCTCATCTCTGTTTTTAATAACCGCAGGAAAATCTGAATTACCCGACTTGTTGATCATTAGAAAATTAGTCATCTGTATAAAATGGACACTGTGGTGGCCAAGTGGTTCGTCCTCTTTGCTTCCAAAACAGAAGGTTCCTGGTCCAAGGCTACCTGTGCACATTCCCACTTTCTCTATATGTGAATCAATTGAAGCATTTTAATTTAGCAGTGATCCTATTACCTATTTCCAAAAACTGTATTCTTTACAATAAAAAAAATAGGTACATAAACTGAAAACTACGATGTCACTGGTCACCTGTCTTTCTTCTAAACCCATAGTTTAAAAAAAAACACACTGATGTAAATAGAGTCAGGTAATTCTGAGTAACCACTTGAGTGGTTGTAAGGTCAGCTCCATCTGCCTCACTTGTTTCACAACTGTAGTCAAAACCTATCGTAGTTACCACATCCTCCGATTCAGAGGCATGTCAACTGAAGGAGAGGCTGGCCAATTAGCTGCAAGAAGCGTCCATGTGAAGGCTGATTGCATCATGAGGCTGTACAAATCCCTTAACATTGTGTGCATATATTGTGACACCTGCTGAGCTGCTCATTGCTCATGATTACCAGAAAATAAAGGCAGGCTGTGTGGTACCTAAAGGCGACAGCAGGGTTTTACAAATGCCAAAGCGCAACCACTGGGGGGGGTTGATTTCCCTAAGCTATATATGTGCTTTTGGAGACTTGGATGGCAAAAATTGTACAACAGGTTCCACTGTAATTACCAATATGTCAGGTAATTTGCCCACCATTGTTTGAATGTGTTCAAGTCAGTCAGTGTTTATTTGTGGTAAACTCTTGGACTTCCTCTCTCTTCTCCATCACATTCTCTCTTTTCCTCTCAGTCTCCTCATCTTGTCTTATATATCTTCCCTTCCCAAGCTGAGCTTTGACTGATGCAGTATTTTCATTTTTTTTCTGTGTCATTGAAGAAAGTAAACACGGCCAATATGCAAATGTTACTTGCCTTCGCCAGGATAATCGTGCAGTGAAACTAAAAACATGTGCTTCATCATTTTAAGATGCATGCAACCCTTTACACAAACTGAACTGAATGAAAATCTGACACTGGGTGGATGGAATCAGTGGTGGAAAGACACTAAACATATTTAGTCAACTGCTGTACTTATATCCTGTGGGTACTTGCACATTCCTTGCAATGAAATATAATTCAAAGTGAATGTAAGAATTAATGCAGTAGAATTACTCTCCCAACTTTTTTCTGAATTGGGATTGTAATCCATTAATTAAACCATTAATAATTATAATCTTATGTCATATATATATATATACTATTCTGAACTGGGCTGTTCTCCATAATCAGTACTGTTATTTTGGTATTTTAAGTGATGCTAACATTTTTGTACTTAGAAAAAAGTTTCATTGCAGAACATTTACTTGTTACAGAGTATTACCACATTGGGGGCATTACTGCTTATTTTAGTCTAGTCTAGTTAAATTCCATCTGAAATATAGAGTCATACTAACCTACTGAACTACGTGCATTTGCATTGTCATGTATACATTTTGAAATGACCATTTCAGAGATTGTGCATAGTTAGGTGGGTTAACATTGCAGCACAGTTAAAATGCAAATATAGTTGTTAGCTGCTCATATTTTTTAGCATATTAACAGTTTTAGCATGATTTTCTGCTACACATGCATGTAATAGTAATGTACAAAACAGCATAAATTATGATGCCCCCCCCCTTTATTCAGAATTGATGCAGTTGTTGCATTAATGTGCCAGTGTGCATGTCTGACCCTTCGATTTCATTGACTCTTCCACCACCTTTTGGCAGTGACTTCACCCTTACACCCAAATGTCCGCCCCTTTATTCAGCTCTGATGCAGTTTTTGCATTAATACACCACTGTGCAGTGCAGTGTGTCAGCACTGGCTGCGTTGGAGAAATGCCAGTAACAAGACTGACTTCGGCTTCATCGTGCAAACTGAAAGTTTGTAAAGTTTGGCCTATCTTGATCGATTAATTGAGCCTAGACTGAGATATGACAGTGAACATGTCTGATGGGTGTGAACAAAGCTGATTTTCAGGTCCAAACTGACAAACACGACATGTGGGATTGCACAGCTGCAGGAAGGCAGTGAGGCCTCTGTGGAAATGTCTGCAAATGTGGATGGGAGGAATGGGATATTGAATTTTTGGCAGGATTCCATGTCCCAGCAACAAACAACCTACAACCACCTGCTGTTGAGTTACAAAGCCATGCACTTGAGGATGTTAACAGCTTTGGCTATCTGGGAAGTTACTGTTGTACACCTGCTGACATCTACTGTGAGATGCAGTAGATATTGTCTGGAATGTGTGGCAGCTATTTTTGGAAGTTTAAGAGGATGAGTCTTTCAAAACTGGGACCTGAAACATGAAAACAAAATCAGCCTTTATATTTCCAACTCTTCTGTAGATCAGAATCCTGGTTCACCTACAAATGGCACCTTAAGAATCTAGACGACTTCACAACATTTTGACGATTAGCTGGAAGGACCACAGAACCAAACTCAGTGAACCGTGATGAAGCCAAGACCATGAGCATTGAAGCAATTATCAATAGGAATCGCCATAGCTGCAAACAATGGAAGACAATTTGCACACTCCAAAAAAGAGCCATAAGGAACGCAAACAATGTAGGATACAGAGAACACACCAACTTGTTGTATTTAAAGTTTATGGAAGTGCACCTTGAAGTAAAATTCAAATTTTCAATTGGTAAAATTCAAGATGGCACAAATGATGTTCAAAGCAAGTACTAATCTACTTCAGCCTTGGTCACAACTGGACGCACGAATTGTGGGATCGTACGTCCCCTGCGAATTGTGGGTGCCGTGGAGGTCATAGTGGTAGAGGACGGCGTCGGCAGAAAGACATGCATCTGCCTTGTGAGTCGCAGGGGCTGTAGTAGAATGTACATTATGAAATGTGCTCGTTGCCTGAGTGCCCTTCAACATAAGAGCACAACACGACAGGGGCCAGGTGAGATGTCCTTTCAAGCAGGGACGCTAGTTGCAACGTGGGATTGCCGCGGAGATTGTACTCACTTCTTGAGTTTGTCTTGCGTCACGCGTACGTGGCACGCACTCCCCACTTACGAAGAGAATGGAACGCATGGCAAAGGTACGTCACGCTTGCCTCACACTTGCCACACACGCTCGTGATGACGTACTGACGGCTCCTTGCGGGCTCCTTGCCAACTCCTTGCGGAGTTACACTTGCGGCTTCGTTGTTCACAGGGAAGTCGTAGAGTTTGTTGGACATGTCCAACATCCGCCATGCGTGCTTACATGCTGTCTGCGGCCTCGAAATTTCGCACGTCGGCTTTGTGTGGCACGTGCTATTCTGCACACAATGTGGACGCAGACAGGCCATAGGAGCCCGTACGGCCGGTTGTGACCAGGGCTTTCCAAACAATATACAAGAAATGCTTAAAGAAAGAGAAAGTATTTCAGAAAAAACTCAGTGTGTGCACAACCATAAAACGTATGTGCATATCAGTCTGTGGGGTGAATTTGTGGAACAATTTGGAGCTAGAGCTAAAAGAGTACAAATATTAATCTGTTTTTAAAAAGAACATATTTTTTTTTACTAAAAAGGTAAATGGAAGAGAATAGGTGTTAACAATGTTGATATAGGTATTGTTTGGATTGTATATAGTTTTGGAAAAGATATGTATATTCCCATTTTATAGGAAGTGGGATATATGTTTATACTGTTATTTATACTGTCTGTCTGTCTGTCTGTTTGTCCACATCATAACTCAAAAAGTTATGAACCAATTTTGATGAAATTTTCAGGATAAGTGGGAAATGGCCCACGGACCAATCAATTATATTTTGGTGGTGATCCGGATTATCATGTAAATCTGGGATATTAAAAAAAATAAAGATTTATTGATTGAGTTGGATATTAATCTCTACCAAAATGGTCTATGCTGGCATTATCATTGGGTTCTCAGAAGTCCGTCTGCTGGAAAAGAACATCTCCACATTATGGGGGACTGAACTGCCTTGGCGGAGGTTTGCGCTCTCTGAGTGCTTTCTAGTTTCATTTTGTTTTTGTGTTCAAAATAAAGAATTCATTCTTTCATTCTTTCACTCATTCATTCATTCAATCATCCTCGTCAATGTACAGCTTTAAAACAACGTAATCTAATTATCAACAATAAAAAAATGTATTCAAAGTTTATCGTTTGTGAATGTTCAGAGTCATCATTGTGAATTGAGTCACAATGGTTTGTCATTTTTTAAAAGTGGGACCCTATGGAAAAAAAGTGACCTAGAGAACCTTCACTCGTCAAGACGTTGATCACTTTCAACACACCAGGAGGAAACGTGGAAGCAAAGGGAGTGGGAAGAAAAACATGAGCCCTTCTGCCCAAGTTGTCTCTCCTTGCTGAACCGAGCTCTCCCCACTGCTACAAGATATGTGCAGCCTAGATTGGACTCATCAGCCATATCAGAACACACCAACATAGCTGTTAACGATGGAAGACAATCATCCTCGATCTCATCTCGAGGAATAGCCCAGAGAGAATGCTGCAGAGAGAGAGAGTTAATGGAAGGGGAATAGAAAATAGGCAGCATGGGGCAATACTCTGTGTGACACTGGAACCAGATGATGATGACTTTGGATGGTAAGAGTGAGGGTGCACACTCCAGGACTCAGTGTCGAATGCAGAAAAATAATTATCCTTGTAGAACATATCATGGGTGGTGGCAAAGCGCTGACTTTGTCACTCCACACAGCAAACATTAAATATTGCAAAGAGGGACATTGGGGAGCAATGAGAAAACTCTGTCCCCTGAAGACACGGTCAGAGACTATGGGTGCAGTGTTTTCCCAAAGAAATATTTCAAAACATAGGGGCAACCAAGCGTGTGGCAGGGGCAAATAAACACAGGGAAGTGTGAATGAAGCGTCACAGAGATTAATCCATAATAAAGGGGGGAAAATGAATCATGGACTCTATTACTGTTTCATGACACGAGGTTAGTAGCAGTCAGTACTACCTAAACCAGGGCAATGTGGTGACCCCCCCCCCAAAACCCTTCCAGTACGACATGATGATTTCAAACTCCATATCCTAAAATGCTGGTCCTTCCAGAGAAACCAGGACCAATGCATCCAAGTTCTCCTCACTGAGGCGATTTGTGGATGGTAGGGTGGGCCATCTGATCTAACATTAATATCACGGTATTTTTCACTTTTTGGTTGGTGACAGTGTTATATCACAGTTTTACTGGTTTTGCGCAATATGACCCCTTTTAACAATTATCTTATTTGACCAAGAAGCTTAACCTAGACTATTTTCATTTTCAAATCTACTCCTTCAAAGTTAAAAGCCGGATGACAAACTTCATGAATCAAAGCTTTTTTACAGTTTTACATTCAACAAATCTGTGGCGGTGTTTGATTAATGCTCTTTAAAGCTTAATCGAGTGGGCAGTGCAAAGGTCCGCTGGTTCACACAAGAGATTCACATTTTAGATCATATTTCCATTAGTGTTAATTTATATCTTCATGTGAAAATGACCTTTTAGCCAGTTACAACTGTAAGAAAAGTATTAAGCAGGTGATTTGACTCAGCAGAACAAGAAAGCAACAGAGCTTTGATCATCGCTGCCTAAGTGCTGGAGCGCTGATCTGAGCTGTTGATGGACCAACATGATTATTGACTTCCAAATTAATGGGCATTTGGTGTTATTTTTTTCATTATTTCATCAGCATTATTTTTTGTTGCCGTCATTAAAAAATATTTCTGGTCGACAGAGAGTTCTCATTGTCCTGATTTCTCAGTATTGATGGTATTGATGGTGTAACATTTTTCGCCTCTCATCCAAATCTCTTCTTCAGTTATAAGAAGGGCAATACTGACCTTAACCTGCCCTAACCTGCATTGCCGAGCCCGACCTTGAATTGTGCAAAGTCTTAGCAAGGGGTAAATTACAGTAGTAAGTTTCATCTCATTCAATGAAGACGTTGTGGCATTAAGGCGTAGTCAAGGTTTCAGAGAATCAGTGCCTGGGTGACCATGATTAGAACTGAAACATGCCGGATGTCAAAGTTGTCTGGTACACAGTGTCACCGTACTCAGATCTCAAATTTCACCTTGATACATAAAGTATTTGTCAAAATATCATGAACACAATGGTTCAGAGACTCGGCCCCCTGAAGACCACAGTTAGAATCAAAATGTTCTCAACGTCAAAATTGTCTGTCTTAGTGAGGTGATCTTTGTACCAAGTTTCACCTTGATACAGTTTTTTTTTTTTTCAAAATACATATCGAGCAAAAACACACAGACAGTTATACACATGGAGTCAAGCAATTCCTAGACCAGCTCTGCTTTTGGTGAAACAGGTTAAAGATATTGTTTGGTATCCCCGATACTGTAAATACTCTAACAGGCAGACAGTCTCTATTGCAAAACAAACAGGGCCAATTTGTTCAGCAAAAGAGATTATAACAGTTTCTCTTGAGGCCATATCCACATTAACATGGCTCAGTCTGAAGCCATCAGTGACTGCTGACATTTAACTGTGTGATACAGTCCTACCCTGGAAGTCAGAACTCTCAGGGTTCTTCTTAATGGAAGTATAGCGGGATCTGTGTTTCAAAAGGACATATATTAAGTTGTAAAAACCTTCCCTCATCTGTGGGGGAGGTCTTTGGCCATGTGACACGCATGGGCATGATCCAGCATCCAGTTGCCTAATTGTTGAGGAACCCCAGTAACTGGAAAAGGCCAAGGGACTGCCCACTGTAGATGTCTACTGTTGGGATAGACCGGTTGTCTGTCTGGGTGGTTGCTATCCAGGACCTTGGGCAGTGGTGGATGCAGTGACACATGGCATCAGTGCATGATCTCAGACCTGACCTGGGACCTCATTTATGAACCATTGCATAGGATTCATGCTCATAGTATACGTACGAACAAAAAACAAAAATTGAGTACGAAAAGAAAACATCAGACTTACAAAACCTTTCATATACACACCTGCGAGCAAAATCCTCTTTATAAATCTCACACACTACTTTGAATTGTGCGCAGTAGGATCTGCCTCATATCCCGCCCTCTACACGGCATACACGTGAAGCCAGAAATGTGGACTTATCACGGGAACCGAGAGGAAGAGTAACATTTCAGAAATCCAGGTGCTTTTGTGTGCTCACAGCAGCTGCATGACAAAAAAATAAAATAAATAAATAAAGCAAGTGGCAGCACTAGGTTGCGTCCACCAGTAGTTTTGAACCCAACCATACGTAACGACCGTTCACTCACAGTGTCACATGTTGGTTTTTAATTTAGACATTATAATAACTTATAAACACAACTTTAACGCTTAACAGGCTCACCACAAGGACCAGCAGGAAACTTTCCGAATAAGAGAATAACTAGACAATTACTTATCGTTATGCTGTCATTTGTTAAGATAAAATCTCACCTAATAAAATTTGAGCAGCAACAATAACATGGGCCAATTTTAATATAAAATTTCAGGAGGGAAACAATTTGTTTCATGCCAGTATAGCAGCAGGACGTCACACCTTGTCCAAGTGATGGCGATAATCCAGTCATGTCCACCACTAATATATTTACATTTAGCAGCTGTGGTGCGCTGATGAAATATTAAACGTGTGGTTTGAAGATCTGAGCCAGCTTATATGTGGCGTGTGTTATTAAGTGGAAGTAATGTTCATGACTCATTTGCACATGGCATCATTTTATGTGTAATGATGTCACTGACATGTTTCCCACTACTTGGCTTCACTTCACCCTCTCCAAAATGTTCGGACGCATGGGTCACAGTTTGCCTACATGTACAAACATTTTGCCGTCTCGTTTATTTATATAAATCACAATGTTTGCGTCTTTTAGGTCCCGTTTTGTGCATATGAACGGTTGATAAATGAGGCTCCTTATCTGCTGCTTCCACATTTGTCAAGGAGAGCAAACCCAATAACGTTCTGGAGGCAAGTAGATTTTAACGACTCTGAGACCATGTCTATACTAATCCAGAGATTTAAAGAAATGGATAATTATCTGGTTTTTAGCCTTGCCTCCACACTAATCTGTCATTTCTCACAGCAAATAATGGCACATTTTCTTGCAAAATGCAACAGTCACAATGCCTGTCAGGTGGCGACCTGCAGCATGATGTTTGCTCTCTGAAATAAAAGAAGAAGAATGTGCACAGGAATGACAATAATCCTGGGGGTCACTGCTGACAAATAAATCCCTTCAACAAAATTTGACAATGTGATTTGTAAGTTCATAATTGATTATTTTTATTTAATGAAATAAAAAAAGAATTTGATTTTGTTCAAAGGGACATTTTTGATTTTTTTGCCGACACACTGATAAAGAAAAAGTCAAACACTACATTTTTGTCAGAATTCTAGGATGCATGCAACGTTTTTCTACAACACTGTACATCCACATCTAACACATGCTTAAAACTCACTTGCATGTTGAATGGATTGGATGAAATTTAATACAGCTTTCAGAAAAGACCTGTGGTCACTGGTCAACACCATTGACTTGTAAAACCAGCAGTCACTTAAAATAAATAAATAAATGACTCTTTTTGACCTCTTTCACAGGGGCTTTTATTCTGTCAAGCTTTACTTGTCAGTTGATGCCACAGATTTGATGAAGAAACAAGAAAAAAAATGTCCTGGCAAGCAGTCTAAGTGGGGAATATAATTGCTGGCATAGTGCACTGAAAAGGCTATTCAAATGCCATTCTGTACAACACTGATTGGCTTTCCTCTCCTCCTCCCATTTGCCCTCTCTCAATGCTTTTGCTGTCATTCCAAACACAAGGAGGCCTTTTCACAATCTTGGAATAGTTTGCATGGCAGAATAACAAGCTAATTAGAGCTCCTCCAGTGATTGATGGCTGTGTGAGGGTACAAGATGTGGGCACGAGGGCAGCACGACACCCCGATAGCATCACAACCATCTGCCCCACTTTGATGACTTAATTGGAAGAGCAATGGGGGGCATTTGGGATCCATCCTGTGGCTGATGTGATCCCGTGTGGATGAATACCATTATATACCCAGCGTGTAGCTGATATTTGTGGCACCAATACTGTTCTCAGTTTGTGACTGGATTATTGAGGTCAAGAAGTTTCCTAAAGAGGTCAGCTTCGTGTCTCAGCTCAAACTTTGTCATTCATCCGCATACAGAGTGTACAGTTGACCAAGGTGCATTAAAAATGCAAGAGCAGCAACAGCAAACCACAAACATACAATCATAAACAGTGCAATAAACAGACAAACAACCACAAAATAGCAAACAATGAGAACTGCCGGTAAACAGGTGAAGTATAATAGAGAGGAGGTAGTGCCAACAGACGAAAGCAGAGTCCAAAATAAGATCCCGGTGCATAGTTGTGCATTTGTGATAGCCATTCTCCATAAAGAAAGTGACAGTGCAAAGTCCTTTGTATTATGATGTCCATGTCATCAGGGGAAGGTGAATATAGGGGTGCACCCCCCTCTAGAATATTAAATGGAATTGTAACGGTGAAAAAACGGGGATGCAATCATAGTTATAGTCGTATCTAACAGTACCACTACTACAATTTGGCTAAATTTTTCAGCCGATAAATATTAGGGGTACACCGCCTTTTTCTGTTGTTGTTTCTTTGGTATTTAAAATACATGTTTAACATGGATACCTTAAGAAAAACTGATATACAGAGCATCATTATGACCTATTACACATTGGTATACTAGCTACAACATAACTCCTTGTGCATCCATTTTTTTTCCCTGTTCCATTTCATATTCTAGAGGCCATAAGGCTTCCAAAAAACCTTGGTTTGTTAAGATGTGGGGGGGGGGGGGGGGGGGGGTGCACGGTAACCCTC
>OMMV01187958.1:0-10739 GCA_900302635.1 Chatrabus melanurus | reverse complement strand
CACGACGGTCCGCCGCCCCCCCCCCATGTCATCTATGACATCACAGCAGAAAGTGTGTCATGGCAACTTGTTGCTGTATTTTAACCCATGTGGGTCAAAATTCTAAATTTATTCCAGATAAGGTTAATTTTGATCATATTGCCATGTTGCCAAAGAAAATCCTTTTTGTGATTTAAATGGTTAAAAAAAATACGGGGACTACACCTTTAAAATCTTGATGCCAAATCGTTGTCTAAACTAATGCATCTTCCATAGTCACTTTTGTCAGAAAGAAGTATGTTTGAGTGTTTCAGACAGAAGATGCAAAGATTAGCGAGGCAACCGCGCTTCCCAAAAGATGCATTTCTTATTTCACTTCAGAAAAAAATGTTCTGGTAGCTGCTGTGGCTGCAAGTGTAGGCGAGATTCATGATCTGTTTGTGTTATCGAGTATAAGTTTTACTGTGGGCAGGGATGCAAGCAAAAAAGCCAACAGCATGAATGCTATTTTTTAATTTTGTGCATGACTGAGGATTTTTATGCCTCCTTAAACACCGTACAGTGGCAAGCTTTAAAAAAAAACAACAAAAGATTCAGAAGCTGGACTCCAGCAGCAGCAGCAGTACATGACGTTCCCATCACGGTCTGGTGAACAACATGCCCAACCCACAGCAGGATCATCATCACAAAGATAGTTTCCTGTCCCACAATTCTCTCTGGGTGGAAGGGAGTTAAAGCGATTTATGTGAGGAAGCCTGATGAGTTGTTCAGCTGAGGACGTAAGTGGAAAGAAGGAGCAGAACAAGAGGAGAAAATTTTAAATAGAAGAGAACAACAGAGGACATGGAGTACAACAGGACATAATTTATTCAATATAATTTAATTGCAATTTCATAAATTTGTAGAAATTCCTCTAAAATATGACATGTTCATTATTTTTTTGTGGGACATCATCTTCAGATAGAAACCCTTTTATCACCTAAGAGTCAGTTTGAAGAATTGTCTGGCTGATTGGGAGCGCCCTAAATGTGGGCCTCGTGCATTTTGAGGGATGTGAAGTAAACTTACTCATACCTCTGTGTACACTCCAGAGATCACTTCAAGTGGAAAGAGAAATTAAAAGTGCTGTTACCTGAGCCGCATTTTCTTTGTGCTTGTGGTCAGTGGGGAGGCTGTGGCAATAACGTGTAAACAACTTTGGAGGAATCCTTTGGTTTTTTATCGCCACCCAGTGGCAGGTTCGTGACCTGCACCTTTTCTGCACTAAACCAATATAAGAACATAGAAACCACATGAGTAAATCTGGATACCACAGACATTTCATGCTTACACCATAAGAGTATGAGCTGATTACGTTTTAGATTTTTTTATGCTTATATTTGCATAATAATGAGGATTTAGTGACCTTACTTATGAATATAATACCTCCTTATCAATACTTTGTAGGCACTTGATACTTATACCATAGGTACTCCTGCAGAGTAAATACACTGATTATATTTTATTATTGTTTTGCATATATATGTGGATATTAATGAGGATGAAATGATTTTTTTCCTTACAGATATTACTTGAGAATCCCACAATATATTCAGAATATGTGCATATTATGGCGACACAAATAGGAGGGGAAAAAAATACTTCTTTCAGCTGCTCCCATTAGAGGTCACAACAGCAAATCATCTGCCTCCATCTCACCCTGTCCTCTGCATCTTCCTCTGTCACACCGACCACCTGCATGTCCTCCCTCACCACATCCCTAAACCTCCTCTTTGGCCTTCCTCTTCTCCTCCTGTCTGCCTGCTCCATCCTCAGCATCCATCTCCGAATATACCCTGCGTCCCATCTCTGCACATGCCCACACCATGTCACCTCTCACTTTGTCTCCATATCCTATCTGGACTGTTCCTCTGATATGCTCATTTCTAATCCTGTCCATCCTCATCACTCCTGAAAAAAATAAAAAATGAAAATCACAGCATCTCTTCCAGCTCTGCCACTTCCAGCTCTGCCATCTGTATTTTGACAGCACTGATGCCTTACTGCAATCTTGTAAACTTTCCCTTTCACTCTTCTATCACAAATCACTCCTGTCCATCTTCTCCACCCGCTTCACCCTGCCTGCGCTCTCTTCTTCACCTCTCTACCACAGTCTCCATTAAAGCACTTAAACTCATCCATCTTCACCACCTCTACTCCTTGCATTCACACGCCACTTCCCTCCCTCGCAATAACGCACATGTACTCCATGCTGCTTTCATTCCCCTTCTCTCCAGTGCTTACTTTCACCTCTCTCTGCTCACGTCAATCTGCTTTCTATTATCACTACAGATCATAATGTCATCACAGTAACATTAATTAGCTCGTTAGCTTGTGATCCTTAACGTGGTGTTTACATTATAAATAAATAATGCGCTGATTAAATTAATTTTGCTTATTGGTAGCACCAAATTTCGAAAATAAATGCGACTAATATTCAGGGAAATACGGTAGTCCCACCTACACTATCAACTAGTCTGTGATTTAAACCACACACCTCACCACTGTCACACTGTCCTCATACATGTCCTGCACCACCCTCACATATTTCTCTGCCACCTCTGACTTCCTCTTACAATACCACAACAGTGAAGAGCACGTTTGAAAAATACCAATGAGACAAAAGGAAGGTGAGAGATGATAGACAGAAGGAAAGACATAAAAACACCCAAAGACAGTAAAAAAAAAAAAAAAAGACAGAAAGAGGATGTACCTAGATACTCTGGAGTAGTGGACAGTGATATAACTGGGGGAAGGGTTCTTGCGTTCAGCTTCTGTGATTGGTGGAGCATCCTTCAGAGGAATAATAGCAGGATGAGAGCTGTCACTTATGTCCTCTGGCTCCTCCTACACACACACACACACACATACATCTCAGATAAGAGGAAGAAAAATCTGCAGTGTGTGATCTTTCGTTTTCCAGTCTTTGTTTAATATATTTTGCATACTGCATCGTCATGCATGTGTGTGTTAGCTGCGCACTGGTATATCGGACATCTTGCCCGTTCTCACTGGGACGGTCTGTTGGGCTGACTCATAGAACGCGGTGTCAGCTGTCACTGACAGACGCTGCATGGGGTCACACACAGAACAACAGAGAGAGTGAAAGACAGGTCGGCATTTAATAACATTCACACAGAGGATTACAATAATACAAAAATATGTACACTTTAAAACAAATCTGTTGTTTTTACTGAAAAAACTGGCACCTGCGGTTGCCAGAATAATTCTGAAAAAAAAAAAACAGGAAAAATATGTAAATTGATATAATTTACAAAACATTTACATTTTAAAGCAGTAAATACAGCAGCTTCTTTTTGCTGAATTAACATTATCATGCTGTTTTTAAACTAATTATTTCTGTATAATTTGAATACAGTTGTTACTTTTTGTACATTGAATTCCATTTAATGAGATTTTGTTGTGCTGCTCCCATTTTGCTCAGGGTCGCCACAGCAGGTTTGGCATGGGATACACATGTTGATCTGGTTTTTTCAAACACAACTCCAACTGTATAAGGAGAACAGGGCTTAGGCAGCCTTGAACCTGGGACATTGCTGTGGAGGCGAGCACGCTTACTGTTTGCGCCACTGTGCTGTTCCATCAGAGGAACTACTCTGAAAATATAATGAACTGTACGTCATGTTGCCATGACTACCAAAACAGAGTATTTCAGGTTCAAGGCTTCTGTATCCCATTCTGCTTTTATTAATTTTTTTTTGCAAATTACAACGCTTTTATATGGTAAAATTAACAGTATTTTCTGTAAAGGTATTTACATATTTTTACTGCATTTTTTACAGAATTATTCTGGCAACCACAGCTGTCAGTTGTTGTTTTTTTACCGGGTATGTATATTGAGGATTACAATAAGACAAAAACATGTAGATAAAAGTATGGTGTCCATGCTGACATTATTGTGGCATGTTGGCTAACTTTAAAAGCATTTAAATCTTGTTTTGAAACCATCACCTGCATTCAAGCAAACAAAACTCACTAAAGGTGTTGATTCATTTCTACACATTTTAAAAAGAATTTAACAGTGACTACTGTACCTTATTTGTGTCTTCAACTGACTCCATGTCTACTCTGTGCATGTTCTTACTGTGAAGACATAAGAAAGTATAATTACATGATGTCTGATATTACAAATGGGGAATAAATTCCCTCTTTTGCTGTGCTTCAGTTAGAGGCTTGAAATCCAAATAAGAACTTGGGCATTGATTGTAACTGATTAGTAACTGGATTAGCTGGCTTTTCATTCAAGAAAGAGCATCAACATTTTGACCCACAGCTGGGGGATGACTATAAAAGCATGTTTTGTTAGATGGCTTTGTGAATGGTATGGGCAAAAATAAGAAAGCAGTTAAAGATTGATGAAAGTATATTGTGTGGGGAAAAAAGCCTTTCAAAATTGTGGTGTGGTTCATGATTTGTGAGTTGTAAATTCCTGAGATAGATGGTAGTGATCTTGGCAAAATGTATTCAGGTCATAATCGCTCAATAAGCCATGTATATGTGAAATTATGAAGCATGTATCAATTAATATCATGTCAACAGCTTAGCAGAAAGTCTAATATGAATGCCACCTTGGCATCTTAGTCTCCCAGTCAGGCAGCCAGGGGACAAAATAATACTGCAAATCAAACTCATTTTAAGTATCATTCTTTGAGTAGGTATCTTTCCTCCTGTACCAGGAGTTCTCAAGACTAAATCCTCAGGTATTTTTCAGAGTATTTTGTAATTGTGGAGTTACAATTTTTGTAAGGCAATTTAATTGGAATGATCAGATTAAACAGAATTACAAGTAAAATAAGAACTTGTAATGCTTCAAAATATTTTGTAAAGAATTTATCATCTACCATCAACTTAAAAGCTACTATTGGTTGGCCGATCATATCGGCCGATATGAGCCTTTCACAAACATATCAGTATCGGCATTATTTTTCCTGATATGAAAACATTTATTGTGCCTAATAAACAATGCAGAAAAACACTTTGGCTGTTGGAAATGGTGTCATTACATAGTTTGTCCAGCAGAGGGCAGTCAGACAGGATTGTTTACAATGCTGTCAAGCATGGGTGGGACCCCCATCACCCCTTGGTCACATTAGCTACGAGAGACAGAGGAAAAGCGACCAGCTGCCATTCATTTTCAATCAGAGTGGACGCTTTACAGCGACAAGAAGACAAGTGGTTGCTATGCCGCCGGCTAGGCGGGGCCAAAATAGACGAGAAGTCTACTTTATGCAAATGCTGAGCGAAGCGACACAGTGACTACCAATCCAATTGAAGGCAACGTGACGGCAGCGTGACATACGTTGGTTGGTTGCTCGAACAAAATAATCCAAGATGGTGGCGTATGAGCTCATCCCTTGGCATTTTTTCTCTTATATTTTGTAAAAGTTAGTGATAAATAAACACTTTTACATATCGGCAGATATATCGGTATTGTAAATTTTTTACTCCCTAATATCAGTATCGGCCCCCCCAAAAAATTCATATCGGTCAGGCTCTAATGTGGAGTCCATGTATTGGGCAATATGCCCCAAGGGATTTAATGTACTGCCCAAGGACAGTTCAACACTCATCGGCTCTTGGGGATTACTTCAAACAAAAGGCAGGAGACACTAAATATTGTGGTCTTCATACAACCAATAGGAAGCAATAGTTATCCGCTTCAAAATACACAGGATAGAAATTTTAACATTTTATGCCCATAAGTTGGCAGATTGTCTATTTTCCAAACCGTTATAAGCACATCACCACAGGTATAGGTACAACATCATACCAAATATGGAGGAAACCTGCAAAAAGTTTGGCGATATCTTGGCCAGAGAGCTGAATGAGTGCTATATAATCATATTGATATTACAAGCATACCAAATAACACATCAATATGAAGGAAATTCCCTGAGCTGTTATTGAGACCTAGCTCCACACAGACGGACAGATTTATACACACTAATGTTAATAACCACCAAATAGCCTCTTGCCAAGTGGGCGTTCACCGTATGTGAACGCATTAGCCACAGTCACAAAGTGTATGTAACGGTGTCACCTGATCATAATGGCCACAGTAAGCGTGATGAGTCCAGCAGACACGCCCACTGCTGACGCCAAGGCAATGACCTTCAGCCGACCTGCCGATGAGAAGGCAGAGATTAAGGTCATGACTGTAAGCACGAAGAAAGAGAAATGACAGAAAAATACAGCAGTAAACAAACAGTGAACTGGAGACATACAGTAGAGAGAAAAAAATGGAAAGAGGGAGGAATGAGGAAAGAAGTCTTTATAGATTACATCACAAGTCTAGACTTGTGTCTTGTGGTTCCAGTTCTGATTTCCAAAACGTACTCAGCTGTCTATACTCAAAGAGCAGTTTTCCACAACACTTCATCAGCTCCCCAAATAGTTCAGGGCTTTTACATGATGCACCATGAATCATCGAAAAACAGAGATCATGAGGCAATATAAGACAAAGACCAGGCCTGGGACCTCATGCGGGGATAGTGACAGGGAGCTGTCATCACTTATCATCTCAAACTAACAGGAATACATAAAAAATATCCCTTCAACCACAATGTCAGACAGGTAGTTGAACCAGTTTGATTTGTTCATACATTTATTTTTGGTATAAGTATAAGAGAATGAGAAACACTTCAGCAGCATTTGTCAGCTGTGATAAAACATAACGCTCAAGATCGACGAAATATAAAAGCTGATAACCCTATACATCATTAAAATAAATTTAAAATGTCACAGCAACCTTTTCAAAGGTTGCTCCTTGTTGCTAAAACACAGCTTTAAGTTGTAATTCAGAACATTTTCCTGGAAACAATGCTCTGCTGCTTTCAATTGCCAACTGTTGTAATAGAAAACCTTCATTACTTCCATTTATTAAATGTTTGTCTGTTTGTTTGCAGAATTACACAAAGTAATGAACCAATTTTTCATGAAACTTGATGGAAGTACTGGTTGTTGTAAGATGAAGAAAAAAATTGTGATGATCCATATTTGCATCAGCACTTTATTAATTTTTTTCCTTTAACACTATATGATAGGAGGGTTTTGAGGGAGCGTGTATTTTATTGATCTAAGATAGAATCTGGAAAGCTGGAAATGAATTTGGCCCTTATAACATTTATGTTCCATAACAATGTTGGTATATGGTGTTGTCCTTTACTTTAGAGAGAGAGAGAGAGAGAGAGAGAGAGAGAGCGCGCGCGCATGCGCGCGCCTTGGGGCAACTGTTGTGATTTGGCGCTTTATAAATAAATTGAATTCAACAAACAAAAATTCCAAAGCATAAAGTTCCAGCTTGCAATGTGTAATATAAAGTTCAGAATGTTCCTTTATGCAGGTTTCTGTTCATTTGCCACACAGCTTTGCTTTGTTAATTTATTGTTTAGAAATGTCGTGGCTCTTTATTCAGGTCAACCTTCAAATCCAATGCTTTCTATTTCAGGTTAGACACCATTTTCTCACCAGGCTTTGTGAAAAATCTGCTCAAAACTCGAGTAATAATAATAATAACTTTATTTATTAAGCACTTTCAAGACAAAAAAATGACAGTGCTGTACAAGATCATAAAATTACAACAAATATTTGAACAAGTTTAAAACAAAAACCATACACAGCATACATAATCATTTAAAATAAATTAAAGGCATACACTAATTATAAACACTAGAATACAAATAGGTTTTAAGATTGACCTTAAATATTTCTACTGAGGTGGACCCCCTAACATCCACAGGCAGGCGGCTCCATAAGCAAGGAGCGCGATAAGAAAAAGCTCTATAGCCTACAGTAATCCTGTAAACAATCCAACAAACTGGTCAGGTCAGGGAGCATGGACTTGGGTCCTGGACGGCAGTCACCCAGGCAGACAACTGGTCCATCCCCACCTCTTGAAAGTATCTGCAACAACCAGGTGAAACATCAGCGTCCCATCGGCCTTCTCCAGCCACTGAGGTCTTCAACACTGCAGCCTGTGTGATGAATCATGCCCAGAGAAAGATGCTACATGGCTAAAATGTCACAGCTGATGTTCCCTCACAAAGCAAGTGATACTCCTCATCCGAGTCTCCCTAAGTAAGCATTCCTTTGACACAAAGTCATTCCAGCAGTATCCAAATGTATGAACAGCAGTACAAAGACACGCATGAAAACATGTTCCTCAGTAGGGGTGCGACAAAAGTACAAAAATAGGCATTCAAGCAGTCAGAGAAATGTAAGCGGTCATCTTACCTCTGACCCGTATGGTGAGGACAGGAGAGTTGTGGGTTCCAATTCGATTCCGAGCCTGACAGTAGTACTGACCACTCTCTCCAGGTCCGACCTCTGAGAAGGTGAAAACTGGACCAGATCTTATACCCCACGCTGAAAAGATTAGCAAGTGTTTCAGATATAGACAGTGTGTCTACTTAACAAAATTAAGTATGGATGATTTGGTAATGTTGACCTTTAGGAGAACCACATTTGAATGATGCTAACATTGTACAGAGCCTCCATCCACTGCCAAGCGATGCCATGTGAAGTTTTCTACTGCTGGGTTAGCTTGACTGCTGCAGGTCAAGGTCAAAGGGCGGCCAGCATCCACAACACTGGAAGGTCGAGCTAGAACCGAAGTGTTCTTAGGAGGGTCTGGAGACAAAGTGACAGAAAGAATGAGTGGAGGTTTTTGTCACGGAAGTTATGTTTCTACACAGTCAATATGGGAATACTTTGCTTCCAGAAGAAGCATCCGGATTGCATCGCCGATTTTTGGCCAATGATGTAGTTATGGAGACTTCTTTGGAAGATAATGTGCAGTGCTCATGGAGATATTTTGCAATGTGAAGCTGCTGGAATGAGAATGAACAAATCCCTATACTCTGACCATGGTACTCGGATGGAAACCTGTTGATTGCTCCTTTGGCAATGGGAGTGAGTTACTGCCCAAAGTGAGGTACTCCGAGTATTTTGGGGGTCTTTTTCATTAGTGGGGTAAAAAGGAGAATTATATCAACAGATGGATTTGGGGAGCATCAGCAGCAATGTGGTCATTGTCGTGTACTCTCATGGTGAAGAGGGAGCTGAGCCAGCAGGTAAAGCTCTCGGTTTATCGCTCGAGTTACGATCCAAACCTCACCTATGATCATTAACAGTAAGTAGTAACCTAAAGAACGAGATCCTTGATACAAGCTGCACAAAAGAGTTTCCATCGTGGGGTGGTATGGCTCAACTTTAGAGACAGGCTGAGGAGCTATAAGATTTGGAAGGATCTCGGTGTAGATGAGTCGGATGCACTCTGGATGCCACCATTTGGAGGTTTTCCGGGCATGCCGAAATGGGAGTACGCACTGAAAATACTGAAGCAATTACATTTATTTTCACATGTGGCCTGGGAATGCCTAGGGATACCCAAGGAGAAAGTGAAATGAAATCTATAGCACTTTTTTCCAAAGCACTTTCACCCATTCAAACACACACACACACACACGCGCGCACACACTGATGTCAGCATGCTGCCATGCAAGGTGCTCAACCAGGAGCAACTTGGGGATTAAGGACCTTCGTGATTTTCCAGTCTGATGGGGAATCAAACCGAGGATCCTCTGGTCAAAAGCACACCTCTCTAACCTTTAGACCATTACCTCAGAAAGTGGAAGATTTGTCTGGGAAGAGCACCGGCTACGTTACACTACCTGCTACCACCGCTCTGGAAACTGGTGGAAAATGAATAAAATCAAAGATGTCAATTATCAATGTTTTTTTTTTCTTTCATTTTAATTTTGTTTGGATTTCTTTTACCTGTTCTATGACTATGGCCCTGGATTTGTGTTTTACATGATGTGATATAGAATTTTTACACTCTGCTGTATGTCTTAGATGCCCATGCATACTGTGAACTTTATTACAGCAGATTCAGACTAAATCTTATGGTGTCCTCTGGTCACTGTCTTTGCAAAAGGCTACTATAATGTATAACGTAATATATGTGTTTAACTTCTGATAAAGAATAGCATAATTCAATATACATTAACAGACAATGAAATGTCAGTTTTACTTCCACATTTAAATAAAGCAATGCAGTTTTTTTTTCTTTTGTGAGGAAAAATACACATTTTATAGAAATAAGATTGAGCAGCCAAGGATCATTCTGTATTGAGACAGGACAGTCACAGCCTTGAGCCCTTGATGATCGAAGTTAACAACATGTTCACCTGATAACCTGTTCATTAATATGAAGGACAATGTAACCAAAAAGGTTTTATATAAAGAGGCTTTAACATGATGATATTAGTTCTTTTTCTCTTTTTAATAGTTATGATCAATAGTAGCTTTTACCAACACGCAATGACAGGGAGTCAACATGCTAGTAATTAATAAACTAGACCACACACACAATGATATTGTGTTTGTTTCAGCATTCTTTATGCGCATTTTCTAAAATTAGTGTGATGTAGCTCCAAGTTGCAACTAGAATGGCACTCGGAGAGCGCAGACCCCGCCAACGCAACGATCCCAGGACCTACCATTATCCTGGATTGTAATCCTGGCGTGGATCGAGATTACACTGATAGATTTTGATCATCCAGCGCTTTTATTTTTTTAATTTATTGTTGCTCTTCAATAAAGGGCGTGCCTTAATTGAATTGCTATAAAGGGAATATAGATGCTGGGCCCAAAATTTAGAAGAAATTGAAAAAGAACAACCATGTAACAATAACACA
>OMMV01187947.1:0-11645 GCA_900302635.1 Chatrabus melanurus | reverse complement strand
CATAAAGACATTAAAATATGTAAAAGACCAAGGGTGTCTTTTGCTGGTTATGCTGCTCCCTGATAAAATAAAAATGTTTCTGCTGTTACCTCAGAAATTGTCTGTTTTAATGTTATGATTGTGGCTCAGGATTTTGTGGGCAGTTTTTATTATAACAAACAGGATAACATTAATGCCCTGGCAGTGGCAATAAGCTTTAGTTTTGTATTTGCTTTGATTACATTGTTTAAGTTGAGATTTATACTAAATATTTTATTTAACTGCTACTGTATAAAAAATGCTGATGTTAAAAGTTTTGCACAACAAATGTTACGGCACTTTCGTTCATATGGTAGTGCATTAAAATAAGTGTGCTATATACTACTTTTGAATTCATTATTTGATATTGCGTATAACATTGCGATTAAAACTTTTAATCGTTGCCCAGCTCTAATTTTAATGTTTTTCCACATTCTAATTAGAGTGTCTGAATATTCTTAAGAATTTAAAGGTCATTATTAGATACATAAAATGGTCCAAAATGACAATGATATCCTTCATCAAAATTATTTCTGGGACAGTAGTCCAACAAAAATAGTTATCGTGACAGTCCATGTTGGTTGCATTCAACCATTAAGTGTTCTTTGCTCATTTGACGTACACATACACTCTGTGATATTTTCGTGAAATATTTAGCTTAATTTTAGTGTCTTGAATCCCAAAAAATAACCTCAAAATTCCTTTTCTCCTGCAAGTTTCTTTTTCATCTGATTCTGTAAAGCTCATTACTTGTGTGATCTTCATACCCGGAGGAGCAGGAGGGATGATGAGAAGCTGCTTAATTAGTGGAATGAAACGGTGAAGCTTGTAGTTCAGTTGGGAGCGACTGCTTCAGCTAATGGAGCTCCTTACTTTTAATTTGGCACAGCTCACACATTCTGCTCTGGCAGCAGAGGGTCTTGTCCTGCACAGGTGGCGCTGGAGAGTGTCCCACCCTGTTACAAAGAAGTATGTGAGAATTCGCCTGAGAAAATCATGAAAAATGAAACGAACCAGTTGCCACTGTAGTAGGGTTTGACCTTTGGATTCTGTGTCTTACTGCCTTGTTGCACTCGTTACATGTGGCCGAACTAATGCGCTACTGACATTTTTAAAGGGTATATGAGGCACACATATGTTCTAGCTCTGTTTTTGTTTTGAGGGTTTATACGTGTGATATATGGCTTTAACACGGTGAGATGCAAACAGCAGCACATCACAGTGCAGTTCGGGTTTGTTCCCACATTTCTATAAATGTAAAAGTGGGTCAGAGGTTGTGGTAAGGGAGGCTGCACGATGGCAGATTTTCATGTTTCTGATTAGTGTGTCATCCAATTAACTCTGCTGAGGGATGAATTCCTGTCTGTATAACATCTGGTCTGTGTGAAGACTGTAGATGGTAAAGACCAAAACATCTGACATGGGAAATAAAGATATAAAAGTAATGGTTTGGGTCAAGGCTAATTTATTTTAGTGCGCTGCCATAATTCTTTGGAAGAAGTACAAAGACGACGCGGCGAAACAGAAGTCGTATCTTTTTTTTCCCCCATGATGCAGCAACAATGAAAGGATGCAGTGTGAATTCCTGAAGCGACTGGAATCTGTGTTTGCACAAACTCCTTGGCCCCTCTGCTTTCTTTTCCTGAGTGGTTCTGCACATGCATTTGGGAGGAATATTGCATGTGAGCGCACATTGCACATGCCACAGAGAGACATGAAAGTGCTCCCCTCTAGTCATAAGGCATTCAAAATTGCACCCACATCCACGTAACACAGCAGAGTGGGCCTGCTAAAAACTGTAGATTTTATATGCCCCAGTTTTTTGTATTTGCTGAATTTATTTGTTGTTGTTCTTCGACAAACTGTACACATCAGCAGCTGCTTTGTGCTTGGGCTGGTACCTCATTGAGAGACGACTGTTGGTGACTCAATTTTTAGACTACTGCTAGACGAATTTGACCAAGTTATTGGCGACATAGGGGCGACATATTTGCCACTTTTTGATGACCATTTAACGAATTAGAAGACCGCTGGGCATGTTGTTGAAGAATATTTGACAAATATTCACTAAAGGCGCAGTCACACTATGATGTTTACCCCAGGGTTTGGTGAACGCAGAGCAAAGTCGAGAAAATTGGCCAAATGTCAGCAAAACTCACATTACCCGAGTTTGGTAGCGAACCTCAAACGCAGCACGGCATTCCACAACATGGTGTTAGGATTGGCCAGCGATCCATTAGAACAAGTGGGACTTTTGCCAATGTGGTAACATGCGGGAGAAGGGTTCGACACACTACTGTCCAGTGATTCTGAGCAGGCAGGGCGAAGCAGCACCCAAACGTTAACCAGTGTAGACGATCGCACCAGTTACTTCGGCTAGCGGAGGCTAGTGGCTGCTAACGGAGGCTAACTTGGTCGTAGCTGAGATTTACTTTCTCTTATGGTCTCCAACGTAGCCTGAGGTACGACGGCAAATACCGAGGAATTTTTAACATGTTGAAAATTTTTGGACGCGGTCAACGTTCATTGGCAGAGGACGGCGGAGCCCAGCGGAGGCTAGAGGACACCGACGTTTGCAAATACATTTGCCTACTTTGGCCCAAATATCTAGGTGTGACTGCGCCTTAAGCGGCCATATGTCCGTCGTCGTTAATTAGTGGCTAACGACTGGCGACCGTATTTCAATCATAATCTGACCTTGTAGCAAATGAAGCAAAACGGGCAACTCAAACAGACCGGGGGGCGACTTGGTAGTGGTCTATTGAATACTCCTTGGCAAGTAAAAAGACTATTTAGAGAATAGTTAGAGACAAGTTAGCGAAGATAAGCAGTCGTTCATTCGCTACCAGGGTTTTGAACATTTTCAAAATCCGCAGGTGAACGAAATCAAGGCGAGCAACTAATTAGCGAATGGGGATACGGATTCCGACTGCTTAGAGAATAATTTCAGACTACATTGAGACCAAGAGCCGAATTAGACGAATGGCCATTCTTCTCTGTCGCCAATCGGTGGCAAGCCCAGTGAGATACCAGCTTTAGCAACAGCGTGGACATTTCCTGTCATTGTCACAAGGCATGTATTTCATTTTGTCGACCCTCACAAAATAAAACCCTTTTTCCACTCAGAATCGGGATCAGTCAGATTTATAGTTGCGGATATAAGTTTACATGCACC
The DNA here is from genome assembly GCA_900302635.1 of Chatrabus melanurus. NCBI lineage: Eukaryota > Metazoa > Chordata > Actinopteri > Batrachoidiformes > Batrachoididae > Chatrabus > Chatrabus melanurus. The sequence goes on along the minus strand of OMMV01187947.1, from coordinate 8,452 downwards.
TTGGCTAAAAATTTTCAAAGTCAGTTTTCTCCTCCTTCACATATTCTATTTTATTACACGACATTTGTGGTAAATCAGTTAGAATATCTACTTTATTTCCATATAAAGTTATTCAAAATAGTTACATGCTGGATTTGTTTCTACTTACTTTGTCAGATTTTCAGTGGTTCACCAGTTTCTATACACCAAGATAAATGCACCTTTAAACAGCTAGAGTGGACTTTTTCTTCAAATGAAGTGTCACACTTCTCATTCACACACTTTTTTCACTTTTTCTTCTCATTGCAGATATCAAGAAGTCAGATGAGAGGCAGAAGCTTGCCAGGGAGCGCAGGGATGAGAAGGCCAAGTATCTGGGTAAGTGAAGCCGAGGACAAGCACATTACAAAGGAAGAGAGCTCCCCCTAGTGTTAGGGCGATAGAGGTTGTTGTGCTGCTGCATGGCTCTGGGCTGCAGATGGCAGGCATGTGTCACAGACAGAGGATACATCTGCACAACTTGGAAATCGGCAAAAGCTGAGCCACAGTTTTCCAGAAGAGTTTCTCCATGCAAACTGGTAAACTCACAAGCAGAGTCAAAAGAGTGCTTTTTTTTTTTTTTAATTGTCTTAAATCAGTCAGACCCTGCAGTCTGATTGCACTTATGAAAAAAAAAATGCACAGGCTCCTTCTGTTTGTACACAGAGTATGAATGCATGCATTAATAAAAATAAGTATCCTGCATAGCATTTTGCAGGATTTTTTTTGAGCATCCAACTATCTCTTCGAACTTAAAAAAAGAAAAGAAAAAGTTGCTCCATGCACCTGCAGCAGCACTGTTTGTTCTGCATGTGAACCTCTCTTTACCTCATAAAAAACAAACAGAAAAAACAAACAGTTTTCTGTGTATGTTAAAAATACATTTCACTGCCTGAGGAGGTCTTTTTGTTTAACACACGGCTGTCGTGTCACTCGGCTACACGCTGATGTAGTGCGCACTGCTTTGCATGATTGACAGTTGCTTGTGTCTTCTCTCTCACTCCTTTCCTTTGCAGAAGACCTCAGCAGTTTACAAGGTAAGCCACTCACCTATGTGCATGCGGTGGTGGTGATGAAGAAACCTTTCAGTCATTTTCTCTGTTTCCAATCCATTTAAAGTTTCGTCCGTTTTACTAGAGCTGGGCAGTAAATCACAAACTCCACAACAGTGAACGTAAGGCTCACTGAATTACCCAGTGTTGGTCTTTGCATGTGTATGTGTACATGTGGTAAAAGCACTTTCTGTATACTTTCAAGAACTGCTTCCTTGAAAACTATATTGGTGCACATGCTTTGGCGTCATTTGACCTTTGTTCCAAACTAAGCTTGCAAATGATGAGCAGTGATGTCAATAGCTAAGCAAATGACCTTTCAGTAGATAATACAGCGCAAATAAAAACCTCTCACTCCTTTTGGACTTTAAAAAGCTTTCACTGATTTGTGACATTAAATCAACTTCAAAGCATTTGGCCTGCTGTATGCAATAATTTAGAAATTTGTCCTCTAAATCTAACAGAGAAAAACCTTTCCAATATGATTTAAATAAATATAAAATTTACAAAATAAACGATTGCATGTCTTTTACAGTCAGTTGACTTTACATTCATCAAAGGACGATACAAATTTTTTTTCAAAGTCACTGAATATCCCTCGGAGTTCTGTTAAAACAATCTTTACCTCCGCCATGGAGGTAATGTTTTCAGTGCTGTTTGTCTGTTAGCAGGATTACACAAAAACTGCTGAACAGATTTTCTTGAAACAAGAGAAATGAAATTCCTGGATCCGCGGCCTTAATCAGATCCACTCCAAAGGTTAATGGTTTCCTCCTTGGCCCACACCCGACCCTTCCACCAAGTTTCACGAAAATCGGTTCAGTCGTTTTTGCGTAATTCTGCTTACAAACAAACAGCACTGAAAACATTACCTCCTTGGCAAAAGTTTAAAAAAAAATTTGCCATATGTCGAGTGCTAATATCTAAGAAGAGGTGAGATTTGGTTTGTTGAGGGATGTGCTCTCTGAGTGCCGTTATAGCTCAAAATGAATTCAGGATTCAGAACATTGATTCAATTTCATTCAGAAATAAAGATTTCAGCACAAAACGGTAAAGCGGTCTCGAGCACGCCTTCAAAATCTGAGTGACTGTGTACCAAGGAGGCGAGTGAGGAAAGCCACCAAGACACTCATGACAGCTCTGAGGGAGTTACCAGTTTCAGTGGCTTGCAGTGTAAGGTGTTCATCCTCTTTCAATACTTTGGTGTTATGTGACAATAAAAGATGTTTATGGTATGGTAGGAGATCCTGGAAAAACCAGTAAAAAAGGAAGCAATCCATTAGAACAAGCGGGACTTTCATGAATCATGAAACTTGACATGTTTGTGGAGTGTGCCTAGACAAACATTTCTGGGTATGGACACATTTCACCAGAGCACCCTGGTCACTACAGCTGCAACTAAAATTTTGGCAGTGATCTGATGGCATAGACATAATTGGACCTGTGCCAATATTGTGTGTTTCTAAGGTTACTAGAATTGGGAAAACATTCAAGGAGATAACAAATTACACCAGAACCCACAGAAGGTAGAGGGGGGGATTTGTAGTAAACACACCTGCAATTCTGTTCATTATTTTAGAAGCCTCACTCATTCTTCCAGTCCACCATGCTGTAAATGGGCACCGGCCTTGGCTGGAGAAATAACCTGCGTCGGACTGGCATCTCATCCAGGGGGAGTCATAGATCGGTATCTGCTAACTATCATAGATAGTTATCTGCTTCACGCTACGGAATCCAGAGATAAGCACGGTACCAACGGGCCTCAGATCCGATATAAGAGTTACTTCTTCTTCTCACCCACGAGACGCAAAACATGTGGGGTTATAACACGTACTTTGTTGAAGTTGAGCACACCTAAATGATAAAATATTTACAGGTTTTGTTGTAATTAGGCCACAAATTACAATAAAGTCTGTAAATATTTTACACCAATCCGAGGCAGTGGTTCGTTTAATCTAACCTCAGGTGTACTGGATGGTGCCATGGTGGTACATAGTCTAACACCCGTCACATCAAAGACATTCTCTGACAACGTCTCAGAAGTCTTTTCCACCCCACATGGAGAACATCTTCCAGAATGTGGACAGAGGTAAAGTTGTGTTTGATGTGTATGTTGCACAAAGTGGCAGCCAGAGAGAAGAGAGTCACTGGTGGACGTCGAAGGGCAGCTCTCTCAACTCACATCCCTGGTAATTGGCAAAGCTTTCTTTGGAACAATGAGAACAAAAGGGAGTTCTGAACAGAGTGCAGGCATGGAGAAGGACAATAAACAAGTTCTCTGGACAGTTAAGCAACAAGTGCTGTGTAATCCAGCAGTGTCTGACAAGAGCATGTTGGAACCATTTTCACATGAGGAAGTTGACAAGGGCATCATGCTCTGTGTCATGGATGCTCCCAAGAAAGGTGATCAGCATATCCTGATAAGAACAGCAGACACTGACGACGTCATTCTCGCAGTGGCTTTCTTCCACAAGTTTGGAGTGTCTGAACTGTGGATCTCTTTTGGCACCGGGAAGTCTCAGAGATGCATTGTAATACATGACATTGCTGCCTTTCAGCATCCTAAAGCGCAGGCACTGCCATTTTTCCATGCATTGACTGGTTGTGGTATAACATCATTCTATGCTGGAAAGGGACAGAAAAATGCATGGGATACATGGAATGCTTACCCAGACATTACAGAAGCATTATTGTCTTTGGCAAGTGCACAGAGTGAGGTGACAGAAGGCTCACTGGCTGTTATTGAGAGATTTGTTGTCTCCTGGTATGATCACACAAACGAGCTTTCCAGTGTCAATGAAGCAAGGCAGGACATGTTCTCAAGGAAGTCAAAATCTCTTGAAGGCATTCCTCCCATAGAAGCAGCACACTCTAAGAGCAGCATTCCAAGGATATGTGTTGGTTCAATCATTAGAGAAAGATCCACACCTGCATAGTCCTTCATGCTTTGGTTGGGAATGAGACGAAGCTTATTCCAAGTGGACACCAAAATGGACCACCCTTCAGCAGGCTCATGAAATGGGCTATGAGCTCATACACTGCAACTACAAAAAATCTTGCAGGGGTCTGTGCAAATGCAGCAGAGCACAGCTGAACTGTACTGCATTGTGCAATTGTGAGGCGAACTGCTTCCAAACCTAGGCCACTTGGAAGGCTAACAGTTGAATGCGTGTGATGTAAGCATGAGGATTTCACAGGCAAATCTACAATGTCTGTACTTATCATGAAGTGCATTGCTTATTCCACAACTCTGCAAAGCTTTGTTCTTATAAGGGGCATATGAGAGTAAGTCCTATATAGGCCCTGAGGCCCATCTGTCTGGGGCTTATCTCCAGATTCCTTAGCATGAAGCGGACGAGTTCCTAGGGCTGCCCCTGGATGGGATGCCAGTCCGACGTCACTTCCCCAGCCAAAGCCGGTACCCATTTACAGCTGGGTAGACTGAGACAATGCAGATTAAGTGTCTTGTCCAAGGACACAGACGGGTACCATTAGCAGGATTGGAACCCAGGTCTACAGATTGGCAGGCCAGCTCCTTAAAGGGGCACATGAAGTGCCTAAATATTCAGAAATATATATCTTGTGCAAATTTCCATGCTTTCAACTTCAGCTGAATTTAATGAAACTTGGTGCAGTTATAGCATTTCTTTCTAGTCTCTGAACAAATGTTTTTGAAACCATCCGTGGTCACCAGGGGGCTCTGGTGAAGTATCTCCTTGTCCAGAAATAATTGTGGCAAGTTCTATACTTTTAACATGAAAAACGCACAATATAGGCTCAGATCCATTTGTGGCTATGTCTGCTCGGGGCGAAATTTTAGTTGCAGCTTTGGTCACCAGGGGGCACTGGTGAAATGTCTCCATACCCACAAATTTGCCAAGTTTCATGATTTTAAAGGCCCAGATCTAGTTGTTTGTATAACGCTGGCTAGTGGTCGCGTAGTGGTTGGATTACTAGTTCCAGCTGTGGCCACCAGGGGGCTCTGGTGAAATGTTTCCATGTCCACAAATGTTCATCTTGTGTCACTCTATAACTGTCAAGTTTCATGCTTTTAACCCAAAAGTGCACAATCTTAGCCTGAGCACTATCTTCTCAAATCGATTTTCAGTAAATGGAACAAGCTCCATGTGGAAAAGAGGCTGTTGTTAAAAAGACAGTGGCTCAAATTTACAGGAAGCACGTGAGCCGCTTGAGCCTACGTAACATATGTCTTCTTTTAAAAATAACTCCTTCCATTTCTTAATAACTGATTTACTCAAGTCCATGGGATATTCAGTGACTTGGAATGTTCTTGTATCCATCAGCTGACTTGTATAAAGTCAACTGGCTATAAGTGATGTCTTAGTTGTTATATGAAATTGGGTGTATACAATCCATTATTTTGTGTTTAATATACGGTAGCTCGTGGTGTGGATTTACTTTCACTTGGATGTTCAACAGCATAATTAAATAAATATGTTTACGACAACTTTCTTTTAACTTTCTTTTTTAATAGATCTTGATTTGATGTAATAAAAGACAAATCCAGACACAACAGACCACACCTGTGAATACTTTTTAGATGCCATATAATGCAGAGGTAAAGCTATTAGATGATGCTGACACTTAAAATACCAGCAATGCCTTTTTTGACAACGAGTTATCTCTCCCAGCTCTAGCGTGGCACAATCTATTTATTCCCTGTGATGTATTTTTGTAATGTAAACTCATAGTCATCTTCTGTTTTTAAACATTTTTTAATCATATTCACGCCTTTGTTTCCTTTTCTGTCCATAGTTTAAGACATCTTCAATGTGTCTTTTTTCATAATTCATTTAGTCGTACAAATCATGTAACCAATCATTTATATGTGACTGTTAAATAATGGGGCACAGTAGCCACTGTCACTCGAATCACATTGAAGATGATGCAGTTTGGCCTTGGTTTGAACTTTGTGGTTTTCCTTTTCCTTTTCCATTGCAGATGCTGCAGCTCTCCTATGATGTTGTGTTTTAAGATAGCATGCTGGAACCACAAAACTGCTTTGATTACAGTCTTACTAGAGAAACTGGACACTTTTAGAGACTCTTTGAGCCACATTTATATTGGCAACGAATAGACATGCATATACAAACAACTTTGTGTTGTCAAACTGAAATCAGATGTGTGTGTATATATAGATATATATGCAAGGGGTGTCTTTATTTCACATTTATATACAAAGATCAGTGATATCATAGTTTTAGAGTTGGCATGGATATTGTTTTTTTTAATGGTTATATTGTATTTAACCCATGTGGAAATTTTTCCTTAAAACAATATAGAATTAATTTTTATTTATAACCTCCTCCCTCTCTAGATGTTTCTTTCTTAAACCATGCTTTGTGGTCCTTGTATCTTCAGTGAGGCTCTGTTTCCTAATCCAGCTGCGTGCTCGAGAGCAGTAAGATGTGTTTGACACACTTCATACGATCTGTCGGTCTAATTGGGTGATGAGCGAGGAATGCCAGATGGTATGGGCCTGATTTAATCCTCTGCCCAACATGGATAAAAGTTGAGATCTCAGCTAAGCTTGTGTTTACAAGATCATCTGAAGAGAGATCTTAGCCAGTGAGATCTGATTTATCAATGATGAAGTGTCACTAGCTTAGTGGACACATGAGATAATTATCAGTACATACCTGCTGCTGTCATGCGCTCACAAAAGCCATTTAATACAATTATTTTTAAAAAAGTGATGACACAAAAACATATACACATTTAATAGAAAGTCCCCTTTTTAAGGACTTTTATGGTTTTTATTGATCTGTTATAATTTTATCAAAAGATAATATTACTTTAAATGGGGACAGCATTTTACTTATAAATTATATAGAAATAAAAAGGGATTCATAGTATGTATATTTTTTGAAGGGGATCGAACAGTAATTTGACAATATTGAAGTTTAAAATTTTGTCCAAATCATTAATGCTGAAGCAGGTGAACGTTCCACAAATGGGGACAGTTACAACCAGGATAAAACGGGTTTTTCAAATTCCACACTGTGGAAAACTTTGACCACAATGCTCCTTGTCTGTATGTTTTTTTTCCCCCCTTGTTGAGTCAGCTCCAGGATTTCTCAAGCTAAGATGATGTTAGTTGTCATTTTGAGTCCGTCTTTTATTGTCCTTTGTCACATGTGCTTTGTTGACAAAGCACTGCTAGAGTCACTCTACAAATGCTGGCCCACCACAATGACTGGGACTTTCACAGTAAAAATCTTTGCTGTGCTGCTCCTGCTGTTTTTATTTTAAAATTCTTTTATTATTAAGCACATTCAAGGAAATTAGTTATCAGCAGTAGCTTTACACATTTAACTTTACTACCTGCAGCATCAGAAAAGACCAGAGCTGTTCACATCAGTTCTCATTTGACTCTCATTAGTTAAAGTGTACTTTCAGAAAACGTCAGGCCTAGTGACCCTCAGCTTTGAGCCAACGGCCCGCCGGTCCTATGTAAAAGCCCTGGATCCTGTGTGTACTACTTCTACTTCTTGACTTGTAAGAGATCCATGATCCAAAACATTTTTGAAGCAGTGTTTCAAGTGAGCCAACAGTAATTTGCTGTAACAACGAAAGGTTTTGGCACCATCCAGAGTGACATGTTGTACCAATTCTTTAATTCTGGTTTTAGTTTCCCCTTCTGTTGTATAATTCATCTCAAATTTACCCACATACGGGGTATAATGTTTCTCCCCACTAATGTGAGTTTAACTTTGCCCGTTATCTGACACTAACACGAGGGCTGGCGCAGACATGTCTATGGCATATTACATAGGCAAAACAAAGTTGGTTTTGGGATTGATCTGGTGCATCAACGTTTGCCACAAACTAATCAGTTCATCCTCGTTATGAGCTGTTTTTAATTTTGTGAATTATAAGATGATGGCATTTATTGTTTTTGAGTTATTGTCTACACAAGGTGGCTGGGATAGACTCACTCACCCGCTCATCTACGTTTTTACTGTTGAAGTCTTACGCCGTTACCAGCATGAAAGAAAACTGCTCTTGTAAATACTGTCGGCTTAAGATATTCAAAAATGACAGTTTGTTTAAATCCCGGGAATAGATTTAAAAAATATATTGAAACTGAAGAACGGCATTTTGAGAAAACTGTAAATTATATGGGATCGGCTGAAATGATTCAGACTAACACCTGTAATGCTTCACATGTGTGGACAACTGAAGCAGTTTCCTCTCTGTTCTGATCGCACCATAACAAAACCATGAAACGAATCTAAAGCTGGTTTCAAACTAATCAAAATCATCAGGTTGTGATGAGCTACGATACACACTGCAGCGGATACCATCACTACTTTGATGTGCTGCCGTACAGTGCGGGGCTGTAACTCAGCTTTTTGTCC
>OMMV01187942.1:0-10786 GCA_900302635.1 Chatrabus melanurus | reverse complement strand
TTCAATTCTCTACTTCAATTTGCGCAATTTGGAGGGTAATGGAAACGCGCCTACTGACAAGCACATCCTTCATTACCTCCGCCAAGGAGGTTATGTTTTTGCCGGCGTTTGTCTGTCTGTCTGTTTGTCCACAACATAACTCAAAAAGTTATGGACCAATTTTGATGAAATTTTCAGGATAAGTGGGAAATGGCCCAAGGACCAATCGATTAGATTTTGGTGGTGATCCGGATTATCATGTAAATCTGGGATATTAAAAAAAATAAAGATTTATTGATTGAGTTGGATATTAATCTCTACCAAAATGGTTTATGCTGGCATTATCATTGGGTTCTCAGAAGTCCGTCTGCTGGAAAAGAACATCTCCACATTATGGGGGACTGAACTGCCTTGGCGGACGTTTGCGCTCTCTGAGTGCTTTCTAGTTTTTACTTGTTTTTAATTGTTATGTGTATGTGTGTTTCTCTTAGTGTTTGTACTTTTGTGCCTTCATGTGCTTATGCACTTTTGTCTATGTTGTTATGTTATATACATCATTATTTTATAAATTATTTGTGTTTATCTGTATGTTCTGCTGTGTGATTTTTTTTTCTTCTATAAGTGTTTATGTGTTTTTTGTATGCTTTTGTCCATCAACCTGCCAGGACTCCAGGTGAAAATTAGCTTGCAAGGACTCAGGTGTTCATATTAATTTATATGCATTGTCCCTTTTAAATAAATAAACAAACACCTGCCCTTAATCTATTATCAATAGAGCATCCACTAACCACCCAGCAGGTGGCAGACACGTTTATGGGATGTTGCGTCAGCAAACCAGAGTTGTTTTGTGTTTGCTTTGAGTTTGTTCTCATTATGTGCCATTTTAATATAGTCAGTTACAAGATGATAGCATTTATTGTTTTGTAGTTATTGTGTTGACAGATGGGAAGGGAGGGACCTACCGTATATCCATTCACTCACTGCATTTTAGAAAAAAAAACATGCATAGGCTTTGGAAAAGCCGAAATTCAATATATTAAACAGTGCAGAATACCAAAAATGCTTAGCAATGTGTAAATTTGTTTGTTTTTGGAGTTTTTTGTGTGTATGCATGTATGTATGTGTGAGTGTGTGTGTGTGTGTGTGTGTGTGTTTGGGGGGGTATACATTTAGATAAATAAAAAGGTACATATGACAAATTAGTGTCTTTAACAACAAAGCAACAGTTAAAAAAACAAAAACACGCAACATACTTCTTGACAGAATAAAACATGCTTTGTAATGCAAAAATGCTTTGCTGCAGATGTTTGTGTTGTAACAGAAAAAAGTAGGTTAAAAAGATCAAGGTTCAAAACAGCAGTAATCCTTGATGTACAATGCCATTTTCATTTATGTAAAGATGAGCAAATAATGAGCAATTTGAAAAGTGTAGTTTTTATTTAAAGGAATTATCATCATGTGACCTCGGACTAGCAAACAGTTAAACAGCAGTTATGATATGATGCTAATTGATAGGAAAAAAAAAAGAAGAGGCTTTTTGGGTTGTGTGCTACACAGCTGCAGTTCTGTGGTAAACTGTGAAGCGTGCGATAATCAAGAGCCACCTGCCAGACTGTGGACGTAAACCAGTGCAGATGACACAGAAAGATGACCCACAAGGGCAGAAAAAAAAATAAATAAAAATCACGTGACTGAAAGAGTGCAGAGATAAATATAAGATGAATGGCTGGCAGCAACACAGTGTCTTCAAACTGGTAAAAGCCCAGCTGATGTTTATCCCTGTGAATTTTACAAAAACCTGTGGACCAAAAGTGAAAACAATACAATCTAAGAAATGGAATGCTATATTAATTAATTAAATAGTTATATGCTGTAAATATATAAATGAAATATCTGCTATATAATCTAGTTATGTCAACCAGATCTAATTGGTTGTTTAAATGGGAAACATAATATACAATTAATTGTAACACTGTTAAAATTTGCTTTTCCCATTTAAACATCCAAGTAGATCTGGTTGACATGCTGTCTGCCACCTGCTGAATGGTTGGTGGATGCTTAATGAGAGAGAGAAGCAAGTCCTATATAGGCCCTGAAGCCCATTGATGCTGGTGCTTCTCCCTGCATTCCATAACATGAGGCAGATGAGGCTCTACGACTCCTGCTGGACAGGACGTTAATCCATTGGTTACTTCCCCAGCCAAGGCCGATACCTATTTACAGCTAGGTGCATTGGGACAATGTTCCAGGGGCCCACCTGCATGAGCTGCATGTTTGGACCTAGGTACTGCCATGCAGTGGACGATCCCACACTGGACCGAGGTGTTTGGTGATGCTGATACCATTGCAGCAGAACAAAGGTCCAAGTCTTTAAGGTCCTGGTGTTTCCTGTCTTACTGTATGGTTAAGAGACTTGGACGCTAATCAGTGACCTAAGGTGACGACTGGATGTATTTGGTACTCGGTCTCTTGACTTTGTGTCAAATGAGAGGTTACTTAGGGAGACTCAGATGAGGAGTACCACTTGCATTGTGAGGCAACATCAGCTATGCCATTTTGGACATCTGCCATGTTTCTCTTTGCATGATCTAGTACGCAGGTGTCTCAGTGTTGAGAATCCCAGTGGCTGGAGAAGACCAAAGGGACGTCCATGTTTCACCTAGCTGTAGCAGATAGAAGGTTACTTCCGAGAGGTGGGGATGGATCTGTTGTCTGCCTGGGTGGTTGCCATCCAGGACCCGGGGCGGTTATGTAGTGGATGCGGCGACACGTCGCACCAGCGCATGCTCCCATGCTTGGCTTGACTTGCACAATGCAGATGAAGTGTGTTGTCCACTGACACAGACAGGTAGCATGACCAGGAATCAAACCCAGGTCTACGCATTGGTATTCCAACAATGATGGAAAATTAGGAGCAGGTGTGGTTTAGCTTTCATGTAGCTTGTCTGCCACCTTCCAAATACTGGGAACCCAGTGTGCTCCACCCACTGGCGCCTGCCTGCATGTGAGCATCAGCGAACCAAACAAGTTAAGCTTGCAACTGTGGGGAGAAACATGATGCTTGGTAAGTGTGCAAAATATGTGTCAAAATATACAAACAAATGAGAAAGTAAAACTGGAATTGAAGAATGCATAGAACATGTGGCTGGGGATGAGATTAAAACTTTTAATAAACATAATAAATTAAAACTTTTTGATCATAAAAAAAACTTGGTACTGCAAATTTGAGATTTGCATGTGAGTAATCACTCCAAAAGTGAAACACATTGGAAATGCTGCTCCCTTTGCCAGCTTTTAGTGCACACATTGCCAGTGGCATAAGCACAGTGAAAATTAACTAGTCAAACAGGCAAAAATGAAATCATTTTAAGTCAGTAAAAGCCTATTTACACAGACACTCACTTGCTAATTTATTTGGTACACTTAGATAAAATGAATGCTGTGAAACAGAAAAGTGAAGGAGTCACTCTTTTCTACAGTTTTAAGCACGTAATAATTATTGTTGAAACTTTCTGTAAGTTTCTGGTTCTTGGCTGTATGTTCAAGGGTTATAGCTTTTCATTTGGTGGAAAACTGAACTTTTATCTGTGATGACCATTGTTATGTCAATTAAAACTAATCTGATTTTGATCAGAATGACATGCTGTCTGTCTCTACCCACACTGCAGAGCCGCCTTCACTGTCATGATCTATATACTTCTACTCCAACACTGATGCTTATATCAAATCTTAAACTACAACAACACTGCAGAGACATTCAGCAACAAAGTAATTCTCGTGGAATAATAGCTAAAAATCATTAGGCAACTCTTTCTTTGCTCTCACTAACTCACTCACCGCGGCCTTGTCAAAGCGCAGAAACAAGCCGTTTACGACACCTGGAATGTTGGGCAAAAACAAACAATTGGGAGTGGATCATGTGCAGACAACCAATACGAATCCTCTGAAAAGTGCCAGTGCAGACCCTGAAAAAACATCCAGATCGGTATAACACTGTGCTTCAACAGTGTCCAAATTTACCCAAAGATGCTTAAACATGAGGGATTTAGAACGTGCAGCTTTTAACTTTGCTGAAGATAAAGGAATAGCGGCAAGGTGAACTGGCATTGAGTGTGACGAAATAATTCTCAAAAATATTCCTGTGTTAATAGAATCCATCCTGCTGTGAGAACATGAGGTCAAGGTAAAACAAGGTGAAAAGCAGTCTAATTATGTTCAGACCTGAGGGTGAATCCTCGGCATGTCGCGATGGGTGACAGCTGAAGTGTCATGAAGTGTTTTTGGATGTTTACTCAAAATAACTGTGTGACGTCACCGTACCATACAAACGAAGCTTTTAATATAAATCAGAATTACAATCCCTGCATGCTTACAGATCAATTTGCTGTCAGTAGTGCGTGTAAGAGGTTTCCCCTAAAAGCATCTACAAGCATACAGCACATCAAATTAACAAAAGTAAATAAAGTCATCTTCCAAATGAACTAATTTATGTGTTGACTTTGATGTGATGATTTAATATTCTCATATGAGCTCTCTCTCTGGCCTCAGTGTGACATCTGATAAATCAATGTGTTCTGGTTCTGCCAGTGCTGGGTAATGAATACTGGCATTGCTTTTGGCTTATTGATCAGTGTTCATGCACAAAATGACGTCAGCAGGCAATCACACAGAAAAGTACACAAAGGCTAACAACAAAACCATGTACAGTAAGTGGAAGAGGAATTTAAAAAAAACAATATTATTGTCGAAATTGGACAAAATGACATTGCCAATAGTTGCCCCTTTCATTACAATTTCTCATTTTCCCCATACAGCATGAAAAGAAAGTGTTTTATGCATTCGGTCTAGGGATGGGCAATATAGGCTTAAAAATTATATCATGATACTTCATGGTATTTTTGTCGATAACAAAAGTAGTACCATTCATCACAGACCCGTGGCCAAACTGGACTTCCATAAAGAATTTGTGAGAGGTGGAGATGGATGTTTCTATTGTTTAAAATCTTCAATAGGAGCAGCCAAAAAAAAAAAAAAAAAGCTGCGCACCTTTTAGGACAAGATATCAAAAATGCGCACTTGAATGTGTGACTCTTAATTTTGTGTGCAGTGTACGCACTCAACTCGGCACAGCGCATGAACTAATCAAATGTAGAAACGAATTAATCAAATCATGCAAATAAATTGCATCTTGCATGCACAAAGTAGCAATTAAATGCCAAAAAGACCAAGACTTTGTATAATAGTAAGACAATACCAGAGATATTTATAATAATCACAGAAAACAAAGGTCAAGAACAACTTAATGTTTATCACTTCCTTGGGAACACAATAACTGAAGATGGGAAGGCAGATGAAGACATCAAAAGAAGAAATGAGAAGGCAAAAGCAAAGTTTTGTTATTGCAAATAATTCATGAGAAGAAACATCAGCATGTGCCTGAAGTTAAGGTCCAGTCACACTATGATGTTTACCTCAGCGGTTGGTGAACGCGGTGAAAGGGAGAGAAAGGTGGCCAAATGTCAGCAAACGTCGCGCAGTTTGGTAGCAAACCTCAAACGCAGCACAGCATTCCACACCATGATGCTAATGGAGGCCCGCAGAGGCGGGTGTTAGCCAGCGCTCCATTAGAACAAGCGGGACCTTTGCCAAGGTGGCAACGTGTGGGAGAGGGGTTCGAAACACAGCACTTTCCAGTGATTCTGAGCAGGCAGGGCGAAGTAGCACCCAGGGTAGACGATCGCACCAGTAACTTCGGCTAGCGGATGCTAATGAAGGCTAACGAAGGCCACCTTGGTCGTAGTGGAGATTAACTTTCTCTACTGGTCTCCACCGAAGCCACAGGTACGTCAGCAATCGGCGAACTATTTTCAACATGTTGAAAATTTTGGACGCTGTCGCCGTTCATCAGCGAACACCAGCGAAGGCCATCACAAGCTACCGGAGGCTAGCGCTCACTGACCTTTGCAAGTATATTCATTTACATTGGCCCAAACGCCTAGATGTGACTGCGCCTTTAAGGCTGTTGAGATGCTATATGTTCTCTGGTATAGCCAATGGATGTGAGGTATTGAACTTCAAGAGGAGGCTGCAATCATTCAAGATGTGGTGCCTTAGGAGAATGCTGAGAGTCAGTTGGAGATAGTGGGTGACCATTTATGAAATGTTACAGAGAGCTGAAACTGAGAGGAATGGAATGAGATGTTATGCAAAGGAAGATGAGATATGCAGGATATGTTCTTCGTGGCAGTGGGGGGCAGCTCCCAAAGATATTAATGGAAGGCCAATTGAAGCAACTAGAGCAAACGGACTGGAGAGAGGAAAATGGAGCGATGACATCAAAGAGACATCCTATGAGGATGTGAAGAAAGCAGCAAAAACTCCAACCACAAATCTCTATTGTCATATCAGAGTGAGTTACAATCAGTGAGGAACTGACATCATTTATAGCCAGAGGCCTCACTAACTGCCTGATTGGGAATGGAGACAGGTAGCAGTTTTACACTACAGCAACTCCACAGAGGCCATTACTCACTCAATAAACTGCCCCAAACAACACCTCAACAAACTGCCAAACACGCACACAGCTTTGTTTCATTTGCACTCATCACTGTAAGATCATAACACTGAAGACGTAGTTACAGAAAGCACAATGAGTGTAAATCCTGAAGATTATTGATTCTGATACAGAGCTTGTTGCCAATGACAGAAACAATATCAAACCATATCAACAATGTCTGACTTTGTGCCAAATGTGTTATTATAACAGGCCATAAGTGACATAAATGATGTATGGACCTTTGCTGAACTCAAAAGGACTACTAATGGGCTAAAATACACCACAATTAGATCATTGAGGAGCTGTCACGAGGGCTGCTCTAAAGAGGTTTTGCCTTGCCAAGAATGCCATTACACAAATGAAACTCTCCAAGAGCATTTAAAAGTGCTAGTGGTTAAACCTGTCAATTTCCCTGGGGGGCTCTTTATTCCACCATTCACTATAGGTATAGTTTTTACTGCGTAGCATTAACAAGAAGATCCCCTACACTCAAAACTATGTTTTTGTCGTGGTTATATCTTCAGGCATGTTTCATTGTCACTTTGTGCGACGTATGTCCACAGTGTGCAACTGTGCTACTTTTTCACACTCATGTCCCTTAAGGGGCAGGTTTCTTTGTGCTCGCTGGAATTTTAAGTTTCTTGTGAACATGGATAAGCTCAATTTGCCGCATCAGAAACTGAACTGTCCAATCAAATCCCAACCGAAATGTGAACAAGCCAATCACAGGAGTGGTGGGCGGAGCAAAGAGGAAATAGGTGAAATTGTGCATTCAGGCCTTTTTCTGAAGTTTAGTGAACATTTTTGTGAAAACGTTAATGGACAAGACAAAATATTATTTGTGGAAGATTATTTTTATTTGCCAAAAATGAATGTAGGATATTTTTACCTGCATCGCTGAAGGCAGAGCTAGTCTAGGAACTGCTTGACTGTCTGTGTGTGTGTGCGTGGTCGATGCGTATGCGATATCTTACTTCTTCGATCAAGGTGAAACTTGGTACACAAGGTCATCTGACTAGGACCTCGGACAAGTTTGACATTGGGCATGTTTCAATTATAATTGCAGCCACCAGTGGCCAGAGTCTCTGAAACCTTGTGTATGTGACATCTTGACAAAGACTTTGTGTATCAGGGTGAAACTTGCTCAACAAGAACACATCTTACTGTATGGTTGAGAGACTTTTCTGAACATTACTTGGGGAGACTCAGATGAGCAGTACCACTTGCATTGTTTAGGAATGTCAGTGCTAACATTTTGGCCATGTGTCCCACTTCTCTGTGCATGATCCAGCACAGAGGTGCCTCAGTGTTGAGGACCCCAGCCACTGGAAAAGGCAGAGGGGATGCCTATGTTTAACCTGGCTGCAGTAGATATATGGTTACTTTCGAGAGGTGGGGATGGACTGGTTGTCTACCTGGGTGGTTGCTATCCCGGACCCAAGACAGTTTCGTAGTGTGGTGGATGTGGGAACATTCGGCACCAGTGCATGCTCCCAGAGCTGATTTGAAGGCCACCTCACTAAGACCTTGATGCTGAATGAGTTTTGATTCTAATTGTGGCCACCATTGGTCTAAATCCCTGAAACCTTAGGTACATGATATATTGAAATTGTTTTCATGTATCAAGGTGAAACCTGTACACAAGGTCACCTCACTCATACCTGGTATACACTGTGAGATTTCAGCAATCTTATAAGTTCGCTGCAAGCCACACTGTGTGACATGGATTTATTTAACTTGGGTAAGACTCCAAATTTGACGTGTGCAGACTGTACGATATAACACCAAATTGTGGGAAACACTCAGAATGAAACATCATCATGTCACCCTGACAACCAAGACAACAAAAGAAGAAGCTTGTATTTACTGACATGTCACACAATATCTGTCACAACAGAGACGACAAAGCTCATTTATGATCGTAGCCTGGATGTTTCTGGTGAGGGTGACTGCTCTTATCAGCTGTTTAGGAACAAATTCCTTGTGTGCTTTTTTTGTTTTTATGAAAGGACTGGGATGAAGCACGTCTGCGCTGCACCTCACCTGCGCTTCGAGACGTGGGTTGTAGAATTTCAAACATTGTCTGATATTTTTCCCAGGCTGTCTTTGGTCGCAAGAGTGTGACAATGGTCATCCTTGAACCTGTCAGAGAGTGTGACGTGAGACCACCGTTTCAGAGCCACAACTTTCTGGGACAGCCGAAAATTGCACAGTGTATATCGGGGTTAAGACCTCAGGCAAGTTTGACATATTTCGATTCTAACTGTGGCCACCAGGGGGATCTGTCTCTGAAACCTTGTGTATGCAATATCTTGATAAATACTTCATGAATCAAGGTCAAACTTGCTACACAAGTTTACCTCGCTAAGACCTCTGACAAGTTTGACGTTGGGCTTGGAGATGCAGGTAAAGGTAAGTATTGTCATTGTTTGATTCAGTACAGCAGATAATCATCTGCTCTTATGCACTTTATGTGATTGTTAAATGCATAAATGTAAAGCATATCTGTGACAATCAAACTGTAAATTATACCGCTCAGAATGGAGAATCCACGCTGGGTGTAATGTGACTGCGATTCACATCTAATAAATCCCAGAGGGCCAGCAGCCAGCATCTGACTGAGGTTACCTAGCTACAACACATGCTAGGCCTGCGACAGCATGGGACTATGTCTAATTACAGACAAAGAATAGGAGATATGGAGGGAGTGGGAGGAGAAAAGCAATGATACAGAGACAGAGGACAGGAAAGAGGACCCCAGCTCTTCTGTATCCTGCTGTCTCTCTGGGTTCAAGTCCCATTTCCTCCACTCTACCAAAGGGCATCCTGCACCAAACCTGAGAGCAGCACCTTCCTCAGACTACAGACTAACACTTCTCATCTGTTCTGTACAACTGATCATAGAGAAGTAAAGCTGTAAGAAGAAACAGCTGCAGACTTGGAAATTAAATTCTGCAGCTCATCCTTCAGGCAATGTGAAATTAGAAAAGTGAATTTCCAGTTGAAGCAAAACAAAACCTACGATTAGAGAGGATGCCCGGCTCCAAAGAGTTGCTCGTGCTTACCCTTCCAAAGTCATGCTTACTCCGTGGAGATAAAGAAAGCTTGTCAAGCATGCCCAGGGGAATGAAGATCATGAGCTCAGAGGTGCCAGATGCAAAGTCTGATGACTTCTAATGCTGACGTGTGCGACTGTGCAGTTTGGCTGCTGGGAGACAGTATGTGTGGCGCTGACAGAGTTGCTTCACGCTCAATAAGCACATCAACAAATCGGGTGTTCCACATGGAGTCATGGGTGAAACTCTTCAGCAGGCAATGTGGCAGCGCTATGACCACAAAAGTGGTGCACAGGTCGCACAGACAGGCCAGAGAGCGACACTCCACCACTGCACAATCATTCACTCAAATGATCGCCCATTTCAGTGGTTTTAGCAAAGAGCTTTGGCTTGGTCATTTTTAATTACTTAAATGTACAGACTGGTATCAGCTGATTTAGTAATTAGAGTTTGGGTTACACGTGCTCACGTGCACCAGGGAATCTTGGGCAGACAGGTTGTGTTGGCCATCATTAAAGTGCTGTTTTCAACCTATTTGTACAAAAATAACACCCAAAATTGAAAGCCAGTTTAAACAATTTTCACTCTGATTTTACATACTCGTGCACGCAAAAGTAGCAACTATTTCATGGGACTGCGATCACAGCAGCATTACTAAACACATCTCCTACAGTGTTGAAATCTGTGAAACATGATTTTAGAATAGACAAGCTCAAATGAAATGCTGATTGTGCACCAGAATAGGGCCGTGAGCAGCTAAAAATGATTTCTAGGGATAATCTACTGATCTTTTAAAATTATTTAGTCTAGAAAGTATCAGAAATTATTAGAAAAAGCTTATGTAACTGTGTTATATTTAAAGTGCCTGTAAAGCAAATTCAGAGATTTGCTTCAAAACATATTATACATGTTAGAAATGCTTTGCTGATCATATGTTAAAATGTGTTCAACCACATGTATTTTTTTATTTGGAGTGGACTGGGGTTCTGTGTTTCACCACAGATTTTTGGTGGGAGGTGGCTTAAACCGAACCGTATGACACACACGGGTTCACTTGCAGAGGCATTAGTATCCGCCTATATAAAGCTGGAGCCGATTTGAATCTCTGCTCTGAATCAGTAGGTGCCGGTAATGCACCTTTTACGCTGGTTGCCAACCGCCGTTAAACAAAGAGAAGAAGAAGAAAAATAATCTT